>JAGDQP010007755.1:0-46660 GCA_022664845.1 Lepisma saccharinum | reverse complement strand
TTATTCTAACCTACTCGTAATGGTACACCTTCATACCAAATTTCGTTTCTCTAGCTTCAGTCATTATAAAGTGGGGCTTAGGTGGGCATTTTGGATAAAAGATGGACACATTTTTAACGTTTTCTTATATTTTCGTGACACTCGTGATGATACACTGTCATACCAAATTTCATTTCTCTGTCTCGAACGATGTGAAAAATGGTATTTCAGCTGCCATTTTGAATCAAAGATGGTGAATTTTTTAAAACGTTGTTATGTTTTCCTAAACTACTCTTGATAATACATCATTATGCCAAATTTCGTATCTATGGCTCAAGCAGTTGGAAAATGGATTTATAACGCCCGCCATTTTGGATCCAAGATGGCGTCTTTAGAGATATTTTGTAATATTTTCATAATCTACTAATAATGTTGTACTGTGAAACTAAATTTCATTATTTTAGCGGCAGCCGTTTAGGCTGTGTATTCCTTAAAATTTTAGGGTTGGCGGCCATTTTGAATCCAAGATGGCGACTTTTTCAAATTTTTAAACAGTTTTCTTAATTTGCTATCAATGATGTAGTTTCATACCAAATTTCACTGTTCTATCTTTAGTCGTTTAGGCTGTGTATTCTTTGAAATTTTAGGTTTGGCGGCCATTTTGAATCCAAGATGGCGACCTTTTCAAAATGTCGGAATTTTTCCTTTATCTACTTATCATCCTCTACCTTCATACCAAATTTCATGTTTCTAGCTTACTCCAAACACACTAAACAATATGATGAGTGAGTGAGTGAGTCAGTTAGCCTAAAATGTGCAATTTCAGGGGTCCACAACTAGAACATAGTTTGAGATACGAATATGAAATTTTGTACATCTGTACATATTTACCATATCTCCTTAACGGCAAAAGCTCATATTAATATCTTTAACATCTTTTTTCTTACGGCGCCCCCAAATCGTCGATTTTGCCATAAACTCTTGTTCCTGTATAACATGCTTATGGCAGTGCTGACGTTTTCTGACGTGAAGAACTTGGCTCATGCACTGCCGTGCATGTTGATTTTAATGTCTTACTTTTAAAGATGTTTTCCTTAGAGCACTCGATTTTCACTTGCTAGGTCATGGGTCTATTGAACGGAGTGGTTCAGAGACCACTCTACCAAATTCTATAAATTCCTGTAATAAGATATGAAGCTTAGGGATCAGGGTCAAAATGAAAACAAAAGAACAATTAAAGAAAAAAAACATTATTGTTATTCTTTTGTAATGTAATAATGGGGCTTGACTACGAAGAATTTGGTGCCTTAATAATAGATGAAATAAAAGCATGAGAAAAATCAGATTAAACTATTAACGTGCAAATGAAGTATTTTGAATATATCTGCCAATCGTATAGGAAAACGTAATATTAAAAGAAGCATTTATTATTTATAGTATGTTTAAATGTTCAGTTGCAATGTTGGTGTAACTGTTACTTTAGTCTTCGCCTTAGAACTACGTCTCTCGATCTATCTCTCAACTCGGAAAGATATACGTATATGCGAATTACATATTGGAGCGGCTGCACTTGAGATACTCCCTAGGACTTGGTGAACGTTAATAAAAATTCCAGTAAATATGAGGCGAAACCTTGGACCAAACATAGAGCGAATTCAAAACACGTGAGATGTGCTACAACGCTTTAAGCTTTAACTTTCTTAATTTCGTCCTTAATTACGTGCGAAATGGAGTAGGGAGTAGGACGAAATGGAGTTGGCACGTGGACAACTGCATCGAAATTAGGGGAGGCATAATATCAATTTCGCAAAAGTTCGTCTAAAGCCTCTTCATTTCTTTGAATTTGTTCAGAATAAAAGATTCAACAGTTGTATAAATATTCGTGGGAGACAGAGCGTAGCTAGTTACAGTGCTAGATATAATGGTGAAACAGTCTTCGTAAATAAATTATGTAATTTTAATATGTAGTCGGCCCGAGCCAAAGATGACAAAAGCCCTTAAATAAAGTTATGTCAATTTAATATGCATCAACAGCCTATCATTTGTTAGTTATAAGGGCATTTTGAAGAGAGTACTTGTTAAGAAGGATAGCTTTGGTACTGAGATATTTTGTTTGAATGCTGGTCCAAGCCGAAAGGATTTTACAGAAATTAGTTTCTTCCAGTATCATAGCGAAAACTTATATGGGTACTGCATATAAGTACTTATACAGATATATAAAATGTATATCCTTTAGATTCTGAAGCCAATGTAGTATCGACTGCATTAATTCAGGCTTATTAACAACGGCCTCAACTCAAAGTTTAGTAGCTATCACTTAAATTTGAATTTAACAAAAGTGTTTCGACATATATCACCGTATTTCCAGTGAAGGTTTATATATCTTGGAAGTTCGAGAAAATTGGCATGGGCAACGCTCTTGTAAATTATATTATTTTTGTCGTTTGATACAATATCCAAGTGATATACAATGTGCAAGTGAGATACAATCATTCATTCTGTTTTAATGCATTTGACCTCTACTTATCAATAAAACATATTTGCAAAATTATATTTGTCTAAATCATTCCGTGATATATTGATTAAATTCGTTTTTAATTTTTCTCATTATATTTCGAACGCAGATATTGGATTGTAATAATTAAGTTGACAAATTTATACAGTGTTCCTGTCACTAACGTTATTTTTTATATATATTATTTTTTTATCTTGGTAAAAGATGTTACACTTAATACTATAAAATTTAAAATACGATGAATTTTGTTGATGTGGGTAACATTAGTAATGTATCTTAAGAACATGTATCAATTCTAAACCGTTGCAATGTGCATTGACTTGTATGACCTTAAGGTCAATAATTCTATGATAAACTTATTTTAATCTTGTCTTTATTTTATTTGGACGATTTTGGTAGCTATTGACTGCGATCTGTCACGTTTAAACGAGTGCAATGCTACTGAAATCCAGAAACATCCATGCCCTAGGCGGGATTCTTACCCGAAGCCTCGTAAAGACCGACTCAGTGCCGTAGTCAACAAGACTAGCGAGGTCGGACTGACCACAATGACATTGTTGGCTTTTCTCGCCAAATTGAATGCTTACTCTGACTTTTAAGCAGTCAGCAAATGTTAAACCGAACATTAGAGGTGAAATGTTTAGTACGTGTAGCTAGAAAGGTGTAGTTATTCTATTTTATTTTTACAGGCCAAGATAATAGCAACCGAAGACTTCCTGAAAATTTTCTTCGTTGTGGAAAAACTATTCCAAATTCAGGTGGAGTGTTTTTAACTTTGGATTCAACTCAATCATGCGTTTCTCGTGTTGAATATTAAAAGTGAGAAGAAATCATCCAGATGAACATGAGATCATGATTATTCAACTTGTTTGGAGGTATATATAACATGCAATTTTACACTACTGTTATAATTTTGATCTTAAATGTTAACCCTTCATACCCTTACGGGGGTTTTAAATAACATCAGTTTCGCAAGCTTGGTATCTGGTTGTGAACATTCATTAATTGATGGTTGTTTTTAGTCTTAAACAGGGCGGACCCACTAGGATAGAAAGTACAATTCCTTCTTATCGAACATTAGAAGCGGCACTGAGCAGCTGTCACCTTATACTTTTTTTTGCCTATAAGCATTAACTAATATTTAAATTGAAGTAAATCTATATAATGTTCTTTCATTACCTATTTCATATATCACAAGTATTTATAGGAAGAGTTGTTTTTTGAACTAACAAAGCGTGCTATAACTGGTTTTAATCTTATGCTGAGTAAACTAAATGCGAAGTGAAGTATGGAAAGCAAATAAAAAGAACGGGAAAAGGTAAACCAAGGTTTGTTGTTCCTGGGTGTAAGAAATTAACTTCATCGAGACAGATTTGCACTGCAACTAGATCCAGATCAAAAGTGGTTAATATACATACGGAAATATAACCTTTATCTTAAAACACACAACGATGTAAACAGAAAATTTTATAGTTCTATAGAAGGTTGATCCGTCTCCATCCGAACATGCCGACAGCGCCATCTGACAAACCAGTTGGCACAGAGCACTCACACTGCGTGCACATGATGGTCAATGAATAAGCAGTTGTATAGTACAGTGAAGGTGTTGTAGTGGGCGGAATGACACCGAAAACAGAATAATACGTAATGGCGCTTTCCATGTACAAATGAGCATTTCCCGCATAGAAAACAGTGTCGGAACCTCGGAGGTAAGTTAAGGCAGACCACTGTTAGTGATACAATGGACAACAACCGCCTCCACAACCCACATCACCAACAAAATCGCATCCACAGAGGGCGCCAGTGAAACTAAGAAGACCGCTGCTAAAGAAGATCCGAGATATGACGATCTGTGAGAATCCACTATCACAGCGTGTGATGGCCAAACGGGTGAAAGTGGGCCAAGCAACTGTTGATCGTGCCATCATCTGCACGTTAGGATGAAAACTGTACAAAGGACCAGCTTTATGATCACAGCATCTCGCGGAGCGTAAGAGCAAGTGCAGAAGGCTATACGAGGTCCACGTGACCGATGAAAATTTGTTGTGACAATGGACGAAGCATGGATATATCTAAGTTATTGTGGAGAAATTAGGACCATAACCTACTGCGTTGTTGATGCAAAAGTTCGGAATCAGTTTGTGCGGTCAATGCAACGAAAGTTTCTCAAGGATTGATATTTAAGGAGCTTGAAACGGGTTTAGAAAATATTTAGTGTCCGTAATTATGAAAGGACCCCACACAACCCTTATGAGAAATGGATATCGGTCAAATTGCTTGAAATTGTAATATGTTGTGGAACCAAGTGAGCAAAAGACACCATGTACGCAAAGTCGAGAAATCAAATATTTTAAAATTACAATCAAAAATATGTGCTAAAACGATGACTGAGAGTTCATTGCCTGCCTTTGAATTATAATATTTACCTTCACTTTTTCTATTTATTTCTTTGATAATATCGAAGTAAACTTGTTGCAATTCGTGTTATTTTATATGATGGAATATGAATTTGTACCTGCTTACGTTAATGGTTTTAATTAAACCATTAAAATACTTCATCAGTGGAAAGATCTTTAGAAAAATTACTACATAACAAATATTGTACTACATATTACTACAAGGAAAACCTGATTGAAATGAATTAAGTATAACTAATGTATAGTCCATGTATGACTTACATAGAAATAAATAGTTGACAAGTTGAAAAAGTCTTAATGATACGAACATGATTTTAAAATACCACCAATTAGGTCAAAATCCGCATAGTGGAACCGTGCAATCATTTAGTTCGTGTCCATAATCATTTAGTTCGTGTCCATAATCATTTAGTTCGTGTCCATTATCATCTATCCCGTTTTTGCCAAAACCGTGAATACCTTTTTTGAAAATGGAACCGTAGTTTGCTATACAGTAATTTTAAACTGTACAGTTTTAAGCAAATTTTTAGACGTGCATTTCATTCCATGCCAAAATATCCTAGCATTTGGAACTTTACGATGGACTAAAGCAATCATTTTTATTTAATTGAATTTGAACTGACTATTAATGATATTTTATTAGTACAGAACGAAAATATGTATTTCAATAACAGAAAAAGAAAAAATGCAAGCTATTAAGTAATCAGTAGAGCATAGGGAAATGTGTTAAAGACTGCTCAAAGTATAGCCTCTGTATACGGTCATTTTTCAATTACGAAGTTTAATAACAAACAAAATAAAACAACAAGTGCAAGCGTAAGTGGAGCGAGAATTGTAGGTACCTGCGCTCACATCGCTAGTGTGCTATGGTTTATGAGATATATAGGCCTACATCAGTATTTTTTTTTTAAATCCTTCCAAAGAAACTGATGCTGCACACAGACCACAAGGGGCAGCATTAGATGTTGTAGAAGTTTAAAAACCTTTACACACTCAAACGCTTGTTCGCGCCTAAAGCAATACACCCACGCGCTTACGCACGTTCATACTCATGCCCTTGTACACGCGCTTTTACCTCAAATGTGAATAATATTTACATAATGAACGGAATTGATAATACATATCACTGTAATTTCATTAGATTTTGTACTGTTTCAGCTTAGCTTGTATTTTTTGTTTTACTTTGGTTGCTATTAAACTCCATAGCTCGAGAATGACCGTACACTGGGGTTATTTTTGGTCAGGTTTTCACACATTTCCGTATACGCTACTGATAACGTAATAGCTTGCATTTTTTCTGATATTGTAATACATATTTTCGTTCTGTACTAGTAAATTATCATTAATAATGAGTTCAAATTCAATTACAAAGTAGTTACTTTAATCATCCTTAAAATACCTTAATAATTTTAACAATGGCTGGCAAAAAGCCTTACGTGGTAATGCTGCAATTATTGAAACAAACATTATGTGAAGTGTAAGTATAAAAAATTGGTTGATACCATATTATAATATTCTTATAAATTTGATCCTGTTCAATAAGATGACGTAGAATAAATATGTAAATAAAAAATGTTTCGAACTAAAATTACAATATTCTCGAATCATAGATTCTCATTTCTATGATCATCTAGGAGAATTGTTATTTAATAGCGCTCATTGATTCGGCAATGCAATGGAAATAAATAATTAAAAAACTATGTACTACTAAATAGTTTACGAATGCAATACATGAGACAGCCAAATAACTGTCCTAGAAGTAATCTACCTTTTTATCAATGGTGAAAACAGCAACGTATACATTTGATATTGTTAACTGATATTTGTCAGTGACATTGATATGATTGAATACACATATATTTCAAATAAATGAGGGTAAATGAAACTTTCACTTAGAAAATATATACATTTTTTATTTCTCATATACATGCTCTTAATCAGATTGTTTTTTACTTAAACAATGTATTCAAATGTCACTTTTTTACCCTATAAATTCTTAGAATATTCCCCAAATGATTCTTTTCTACGATACATTACATTTGAAAGACTATTTTCTACCTGAATTACATGCTAAAATGTCTCTTTTATTGCTAGGTTTGATCCTCCGAAGTGGTACTTTAATGGCAAAAAACACATGTAAAGCACCAACTATCCTCAAAACACTCACTAAACATGAATCGGAAGCCGTCTCACACACGTTTCGTATGTTGTATTTAGCCATTCAAAGCAACAAACATTTGAAATTAGAGTAAATTCTACTAAAACAGGGTCGAAAAACAGTATTTGTATGTCTCACTTACCCATTCAAATTAGAAAACGCCGAAATGCATCTGGAAAACATCTCACACGCCATCCGAAGGTAACATTATTTTGTTTTTTGTTGACTGTAACAGATTATCTTTCTAATAAATTACATATTTTGTACAAACACTACAGGGTCCGAATAATTTTGAAAAGTCACTTTATGCTGCAGCCCCGGTGAATATATGAGTATTTACGGAATAATAGACGCATTCAAGATATTTTATTCACTAATGGTCCTGGCACCAGACGAGTTTAGTTACAGTGTAGACTAAGGTGGAAGCCCTGTGTAATTTTTTGCTGTGTTGAGAATAAAAAGCAAACATCACCGACCCCGAATAACATAATTTGAGGCTTTCATAGTTCTGGGACCAAAAAAAAAGCAAAATTTGAACCGTCATATCTTGGAAAGGGTAGATAATAGTGCATGTAAATTAAAACCACGCACAGGAAAGCAAGCAATGTTCTCCGAATGTAATTCAATATTCGCCCGACTCGTATATTCAACGCATACTCCCAGCAAACGAATAATTTTGAAAACTGAAATTTGTCAAAAGAAAAAATATAGTACATCCATAACCACTGGATCATAAGGGCTGGTCATTAAAGTACAGTCTGAGGAGAGAGCGTGGAATTTCACATTTAGTACCTCCTCCAACACCATGTTGGGCTGTAATTTACCGGCATTTCAATTGTCTGTATAATCTATGACATTCTATACCGAACGTGTACTTGTTATGTTCGACGTTTAGCATGTCATCAAAGAACAAAGAAAATATTATTTCTTGTGTGTAATTGCTTACATGAATTCTGCTGGAAAAATTGCGAGTCTTGCCTATATGCCTACATATGTATTTTACCTACATACTTGTGAAAATAGTAATTATTACAATTGCCCCGCTTTCCTGGAACCTGGCGAATATGTGGACAGCTACGAAATAATAGACGCATTCAAGGTTTGTGCATTTGGCTCGAGACAAGTTTAGTTACAGTGTAAGTTCTGTGTAATCTCTGCTATGTTGGGAAAACGCAAACATCACCAACTCCAAATACTACGAGTTTCTAAATTTGAACTGCCATATTATGTAAGCATCACCGACCCGAATGAAATATAATTTGCGAGTTTCATAGTTCTGGGACCGAAAAACCAAATTCGAACCGCCATATTTTGGAAACGGTAGGTGTTAGAAAGAAGAAAATTTCACATTCGGCATCACCGACACAAATAACATATAATCAGCGAGTTTCTCAATTCTGTGTCTAAAATGTCAAAATTCGACAAATTTAAACCGCCATATCTAGGAAGCAACAGTAGGTAGAGAGAAGCAAATTTCACCTTCTTCACCACCGAAACAAATAACATATAAGCTGCAAGTTTCTTAATTTTGCGTATAAAAATCGAAAATTCGAACCCCTATATTTTGAAAGCAATAATCGGTAGAAAGAAGTTGTTTTCAAATTCGGTACTACCGACCCAAATAACATATAATCTGCGGGTATCTCACTTCTGTGTCTAAAATGTCAAAATTCAACAAAATTCGAACCGCCATATCTTGGAAAGTGTAGGTGGTAGAGAGAAGCAAATTTCACATGCTGCATCACCGACCCAAATAACATATAATATGTGAGTTTCTCAATTCTGCGTCTAAAATGTCAAAATTCGAACCACCATATCTTGGAAGCAATAATAGGTAGAAAGAAGTTGTTTTCAAATTCGGTATTACCGTGAATAAAATAACATAATTTGAGGTTTTCATAGTTTTGGCTCCAAAAGAGCAAAATTCGAAAAATTCGAACCATCATATCTCGTAAACGGCAACAGCTAGAAACATGCAATTTTCATATTTAAAATTCCCGTGATTAAAATAAATTGCATTATAAGTTTCATAATTCTACGACCACGGGGGGTGAAGTTAGCAAACTAACTTCAGATTTGTCATTAGCACACCAAAATACATTATCACTGTGAAAACAAAATCTCAATATGTCTCGTCGTTTACGAAATATACACGGTAAAATATTCGACCTTTGACCTCGAGGTCACCAATTTTTTTGCATATACTATTCGATGTTCTTATACCATATGTGAAAACAAAATTTCAATATGTTTTGTCGTTTACGAGATATATACGGTTAAATATTTTACCTTTGACCTTAGTACCATCTTCTATGATTTGGGCCCAGGTAGTGACCATTCGGTTGGGTGGCCAAGAAACTCATATTGGATAGTTACCACCTACTATTAACCATTCGTTGTAGGGTGTAGAAACTGACTTCAGGTTAACATTAGCATGGCAAAAAGAGTCCTCGTAGCCGCATATTGTGTTATGTTAGCTAGCCCAGAGAAAATGTAATCGCTGCTATGGCCTGATGTTTAGGGGATGAAAAAGAGCTTCGTAGTCTCCTATTCCATGATATTTGGGTCCGGTTATTCCGCTGCTATGTTCGTAGCTGTAGCCAATGTCCTGTGTTGGAAACTCTGCTAGGGGTTGGGTTCGTAGCCTCTGTAATTTGTGATATGTTAAGTAGGGGTTAAAAAGAGCTTCGTGCCTTTTTATGGAATCTCTGCTATCGTGCACTGGTGTACTACGTTAGGTTAAAATCTGTGTAATCTCTGCTATGTTAAATAGGGGCTTGAAAGGGTTCGTAGCCTGGTGTACTATTTGGGATTAAATAACGTAATTTGCATATACATCTCTGCTATGTTAAATAGGGGCTGGGCCGTAACCTCTGTAATTTGTGCTATGTTAAGTAGTGTTTTTTTTAGGATTGCAAAAAGAGCTTCATACCCTTTCATGGAATCTCTGCTATGTTAAATAGGGGCTGGGCCGTAAACTGTATAATTTGTGCTACGTTAAGTAGTGTTTTAGGGTTGAAAAAGAGCATGGTACCGTTTTATGGAATCTCTGCTCTCGTGCACTGGTGTACTATGTGAAGTTAAATAGCGCAATTTGCATATATTCCTGTGTCTATTCATCCTCCATTCCTCACCCTCTACTCGAACTGATTCCCTCTTCAATAAGTCGTTCTGATCCGACCTCTCTTAACAATTGCCGGAGCAACTTAACTTCTGCCCCCTCAGAGATTCGAAAGTAACCACATAAGTGAACCCGCCACCTTAAGTCAACCAAAAATTCCTAAATACTCGCACACTTTTAGATACCAAACACAAAGTCCTTTCGTATGGCCTTTCCTTTTCTCCTTCCCGCCATATTGAAAAATCCAGCCTACTTCATGATTTCCTCACCTTTGTCCGTAACCTCAGGTGGCACTACCACTAGTCCAGTCAGCCCGACACTTCTCAGGCCAAAACCTCTGACACCGAAACTTATCCCAGCCTTCACAAATCCCTTCCTCCCTCTAGTAAAGGCCCTCCCACTCTCCCTCCAAACCATCATGTCGAACTGTACATTTAATCCTCTCCAAATAAATTGCTAACCCTGGCTTCACTGACACTTTCTTCTCACATCACAATCTCACCACTGCAAAACAAAGAGCTATCTCCTATCTTCGTTCTGATCCGACTATCATTATTCGCTCGGCTGACAAGGGATCCACCACGGTAGTCATAAATTACTCTCACTATAAGTCTGAACCTCTCAAACAACTTTCCGATCCTACCTTTTACCGTCCCCTCGAAGAAGATCCCACCCAATCCTTCCTTGATAGAATCCACACCTACCTCTAAGCGCAGGGGCTGACGCCTTCCACTGTCTCTACACTCTGTCCTGACAATCCCAGAACCCCTAAAATTACCTACTTGCCAAAATCCATAAACCTGGTAATCCCGGCAGACCCATCGTTCCCAGTATTGGCTTTCCCACTGAAAGAATCTCCGCCTTCCTTGACCACCATTTCCAACAGTTTGTCCAGGTTTTTCCTTCCTACATCAAGGACACCAACCACTTCCTCTCCACAATACATTCTATCTCTGATCCTCTCCCACCTGATACCATCTTAGTTAGAGTCGATGTGACATCACTGTACACCAACATTCCCCACGCCCATGGCCTCGCTGTCCTTGAACACTTTCTCGACACACCAGACCTCGTAAACCCAGTACACCATTTCTGCTTCAGTTAGTTTAGTTTGTCCTCACTATGAACAAATTAACTTTTGAAAACCACAATTTTCTGCAAATCAAAGGCACAGCCATGGGCACTCGCATGTCCCCTTTCTACGCCAACCTTTTCATGACGCCTGGAGACCCAATACCTCAACTCCACCTCTCAAACCTTTCACCTGGGCTTCGCTATATCGACGATATTTTCTTGATCTGAAACCATGGACTAGATTCTCTGGAAACATTTCTGCAAAACTTGAACTGCATCTTCTCCGTCAATTTCACCTAGTCCTTCTCGAGGGAACAAATAACTTTCCTTGATATGGGTATCTGTCTCAAGAACAATCGACTTGAGACAGATGTTCAAATACAACCTACCAACAGTATGTAGTATCTCCATTTCACAGCTCCCATCCATACCGTACCAAACGCTCTTGCTGTCCGGGCTCCCCCATCTGCTCCTCTGATGACCTGCTCCAAAACTATATCAGTACCCTCTTCTCAGCTCTCGCTGACCGTGGATATCCCAAACACCTCATTCGTAAGCGACCATGCCCGTAATCATCGCAGCTCCAACGATTTCCCTGTATAGCTCCCTCCGCTCCCAATCTTCTCACCCAGTACCACCCAGCCTGCCGGCCCTCGAAAAGCTTCTCAAACTGGCACACACCATACTCACTGCGTCACCTCAAACCGAAAGAATTTTCCCGTCGTGCCCCAAAAATGCCTACAGCAGACCTCCGAACCTCAACACGATTCTCACCAGAACTAGACCAATCCCGCCCCCTCCCCCAAAACCTGGCAAGTGCAGTAGACCCCGCTGCACAACCTCTCCTATTTTTGATCCCAGTCTTTCCTTCGTACATCTTGTCACTCACAAGACGTACTCTTTCCGACACTCCGGCAGTTGCATATCTTCCAACCTTATTTATCTCCTAACCAGTAACCTATGTTCCGCCTTCTACGTTGGTGAAACTCAAACTCCTCTAACATACCGCATCAACAACCATCGTTACTCCTCCAAATATCAACTTCAGCACCTGCCAATACCTGAACACACTTCCTATCACAACTGCACCTTTGATGAAACCTTCTGAGTCAGAATCCTGAAAGTCCTGGGCTGGGTTGCAAGAAAAATCTTAAACTAAACTTAAGAGTTACTCTCTTAAGTCGTTCAGAGTTGCACTCAGCCAAGTGTGTACTTAAGTCTGTTGCTGGAAGCGCTTAATACTCTAACTTAAGTACTACTTTTGTACTTAAGTAAAACTCGACAAATGTGCATTTATCGCTGCTAATTAAGTTTCACAACACTGGAATTCCGACCAAATGTGATCGTTGCGCATGCTCAGTGATAGTTAACAGTTGAATTGCTGTTGGCGTGTTAATTCAGAAGCGGAATTCGTGGAAAGAATATAAAGAAATTAATTACTCAAATTCGCAACATGAATCTTTTTTTTTCTTGCCGGTTGGACGAAATAACTGAGATAATGAATAATGCGTATATTCTGAACTGTGCTAAAATCAAAATTATTCTTCAAAATATCTAGAAAAAGAATAGAATTAAGTGAAAAACAACTAATTGAATAAAATCGTTTTAACGTCCTTAAGTTGGGAAGTTTCTAAGGACGGGGTCTACAGTTTTTAACAGTTTGCGTCCGGCTGGTTTGTTTCACAAAGTGGAATCCGAACTACTCCATTCAATTGACCCCGGCGGGAATTGAATCCGTGTCCATGTACAGAAAAACAGCTAACGTTGCTACTAAAGTAGAAGAGTGCGTAGCTATGTAGGCTACTATGGCTTCGGTAAACGCATGTGTAAATACAAGAAGTTAGGTCGAATATGCTTTTAATTGATACTTCCTTTATAGTTTTATGCAGCATGCACCCGTCCACTTGTTCGTAGGCAAAAACCAAACCAAAGAGCTTGGAATTAAATGAAAAATTATCTACAGTCTGATCAGAACATGTTTGAGATAAGACACGTGATTTTTAATAATTATTTTTATTTGTACAAGTTTGCCACTTCTAAACAGTTGTTGTCAAATACATTTTAGTTCCGCACTTTTCCTTTTCAATTGGGTGGGCAGCCACGTATTTAAATGTTGATTTCTGGGGGGTCCAGCACCTTTTGGGGAGAAGGGTCCGATGTCTGTCTGGGTGTGAGATTTGTGTAAAATCAATATACTTTTTCTGAAATAACACTAATTTTACCTAAAAAAACAATATAAGAATTTCGGGAGGGAGTTCGGATATTCCGGGCCCACCCCATAACTAATTCCCTGTGGGTGATTTATATTTAAATACATGGGTTCTTGATTATTTCGCCAGGCCGTAGCTAGGAAGGGACCTAATAGCTTCCTGGATCTACGTAAAAAATGTATATTTAAATGTGTAAATAGGAAGTAAAATGATATTTCGTGACGTGTGACTAGACTTAAATTTGCAAAATGGAAATACTGATTAAAAAGCATTTTGTCATGTATGTCGAGACACAGGATAAGTCCTTTACATAATTTAGTTATCCCATACTATGTTTTCATGCACCCTTTTACATATCTTTATTTGCGCTCTTTTTTATGCGTTTTTAATGCTAAAGACATTCTGAATTGGCGAAATAATTTCATGGCATTTTCGCAAAAATGCTGAAATAATCTATGAAAGGGAAGAAGTTATTCTGAAGGAGTAAGATAGCAGATATTTTAAATCTGTATTGCTATTGATTTACAAGTATTTGACCGCATCACATGGAGTCACGAATATTTGAAGCACACAATACATTTTATGAGAAATTAAAGGAATGATCCTGTGTGTCAAAAGTTTCAATCTTACACCACTGATTTGAAAATTTTAGGTAAACCACTGGCTGACTCTAACCGTCTAACCACACCAATCATATTCTTAATATAAACTTCCTAAGGTTTATTTTCATAACGCTGTCCCTAAGTTCAAGTGTCGAAGTCAAGGATCATAGATCAACATTTGTGTGCTCAAGGTTCGCGTTCGGCTCCCACCAGTTACTCTTACTGATGTTTCCTTTGGTTTCACTCAGTCACAGCAGATGAAAGCGAGATGGTGCTTGGAATTAAGGCGAGGAACACTACGAATGGAGAACAAATTTTTGAATAAACCAAAAAGTACTCCAAAACACATAAATTATATTGTTTAAATCTATTTTATGAACTCACTGACTTCCAGAAAATGTGTAAATATATTAACAGTTACAAACGAACAGTCACTTAACTAAAAATACTGCTGTAAGTTTGTTCATTTATCGTCGATCCCATTTCAGCATTCACCTACGTTTTTAATGCATTGGTTCCTTTCCCGTTTTTGAAACTATTACATTTACGACTTATTTAGTAGCTAAGCTTATCCAACACAATATAGAACTCATTGTGAAAAATTCATTAGTTTCTATTGCCCGTCCCCAAAACCTTGGACTACTTTTATTTTTTGTTTTATCTCTAACGCAGTCTAGCGCCTAAATGGAAGCAGGTAGAGAAACTGACTTCATATTAGGGTTTAGGAACTTCGATTTACTAGGTCGTTTGAATCTGGTGACATCATAATCTCCGTACGTCTATGCACTTCTATAATTTTTTATAACTTACTCTGATTTTATGTTCATCCTGGATATCCCTTATTTTCTTCACATTTATTTCGATACTTTTAACAATGGACAATTTGTCGCTATAACCTGTCTTTTAATTATACTCATTTCATTACATTATCATTGGGATCACCTTTACTTATGCAACAAACTTCTTTGTTGTTTAGTTTTATTTTGCTTCATTAGCAGTAGAGTTTCTGCTTTAATTTTTTTAACTGAAATACAATGCGTGTCTTACAATCACTAGGATGCCCTTTAAGGTTAGGGAAATGACAAATCCTGATTTCAGAAATTCAACTTATGTAGGCCTACTTTAAACTTTGATAAACTTTATTTTTATATGAACCACTCTAGTATGTAGGCCTACTTCTATCTTATTTTATATTTCTTTTCATGTCCGTAGATAGGCTATGAATACGTAAAGGTGTTTCTCCTAACAATATTTTAAACCATTTCTGTTATTCTTGCAATAAACGGAGATAAATCAATTCTGGAAAATATGTCTTACTCACTATTTTTTCTAGTGTTCCAAACACGCTTGGTAATTTGCTAATTGCAGTATAAACAAACAATTTTTGTTATTATTATATTTTAGATATTATAATTCAAGCAATCACATATTTTCTGAAGAAAATAAAAAAGTCTCATATTTCTGAATCGAGTTTCGCAAAATTTTGGCATTTTAAAAATACCAGGTTGAACCCTGCTTGTACTGTACTTTTCCTTCTTCACACTAATGTTGAACTTAATTCACAACTTCTTATTTATTGTCTATTTTTTACATATCAAATTTTGAAGTATTATGAGGTGCGTTACATAGACATGCCAAAGGCGGCATTTGTAGGCGTTTCCAGTGATGTACAATATTTAAAAAAAAAAAAACATCATACTGACAGAAAGGCACGTAAAATGCTAAAATCTAAGTTATAACTAATATAATAATGTTACTTTTGCGTTTCATGAAAGTAAAAAATAATATGCGCTGGGAGAGATTCGAACCCATGACCCTTGAAAGTACAAAAAGTTTCGGCAGGCGCGCCTTAACCAACTACGCCATGGAACCACAACACGAAAATGTTGCTTCAGATAATGATAAGTATATCACGAATAGAGATAATGCATGCTATTTATTTGAGTCGTTTCTATCATTTATAACTTGTTTCAAATGCTTAAAGTTATTGAAACATGTAATGCAGATTATTTTATTACGTATTTCATCACGAAATGGTGTGCAAATCCTTTCTTCTCCTTGTTTTCTATCTTTAAAGTGGTCAATAAGATATCTTACACAGCTTAAAGTTAACTTAAGTGTGTCAGATACCTGTCTTAATTTCTTGCACTTAAGTGTGATACACTTTTGGACTTAAGATGATTCTTGCAACGGCGATTTTGCGTTTTTGTCTTAAATGTTTGACTTAAGTCAGCTTTCACACTTAAGTGTTTTCTTGCAACCCAGCCCTGAGCCCTGACTCGCCTGCTGCAGTTACAAAGAGATGGAAGCAGACGTACATCTCTATCTTTTCCGCCAACCATGGACCCGGAATCAAATTCCTGCAACTTCCTGCAGCGCAGTGTCTTCTTCTTCTTCTTCTTCTTCTTCTTCCGTTCTCTTCTTTCGTCTCTAGTTGCAATTCTATTCTATTTTACTATATTGTTTATTTGTTCTCCCCTTCGTCTTCATTATTATTATTATTATTATTATATTTATTATTATTATTTCCACCTCCCCTGTGATTCGGCACTCTCTTATTCCTTCAGGAAATCCCTTACCTGCTTCTAGTAACCTTCGCACTTTCTTCTCCATTTGGTATTTTCTCCGTCCCATCTAGTCATTTTCCCGCCTCCATAACATGGCCACACTCTCACCCTGCATCTGTTTACAATATGGCGTTTCCTTAACACCAGTCCCGTACCTGTGCGCTCTGTCCATTTTCATTCCTACCAGTTGAAAACGCTTTTGCGAAACGTACTGCTTTTCTATTGCTTTTGTGTTGTTATTGTTTATCTGTCTCAAGAATCTACCATGTAAATATCCTTTTATCCTACCTGTTTTATCATTTTATATATATATATATATATATATATATATATATATATATATATAAGGTAAATTTATGAAAAAAATGAAGGAAAATAAAGGTAAATACAGCTGATAGTTTCGTATTACATCACACACATATCTAAAAGTCACTACGATAATTTCGTGCACACAGTTGCACGTTTACAAGTGTAGAGGAAGAAGGGAAGTGCATGTCACAAAGTACAAGATTAAAGAGACAGTGGCGCCACGTAGCGGACGATGAATCAAACTTGGACAACAACTGATTGCTGTAAAGCGTAGATTTCCGGAGCTTGGAATAATAAAACCTGTATAGCATGTAAGTACAGGTTGGGATCGTGCATGGAAATGTGTTGAAAATGCAGAGGAAAAGAGAAGTTTAGAGTTTTTGAAGGTTATGGTCAGGTTTTGATTTTCGCGCTCAAACCATGAATAAAAGCGCCCTCCCAAAGACGTACCGCTACTTGTGCGGGGTAAAATGTGGATTATGGAAACCAGGAAGGATAGATCAAAATTGGTATTGTGGGACTCTGTGTGCCAGGAAACTGGGGCATCTGGTTTGCTGATATTACAGAAGTGACGATGTTGAAAGCACAACCTGTTTCCCCCATATAAAACGCATCACAGAATTTCCAGGTTAGAATGTATATAACATTAGGGATGTGGCATGTAACCTTGGGATTGAGGGTGTAACGGCCATTAGCAGTATTGATAGTGATTGTGGGAGAAGTGATGAAAATTGAACAGACTCTTGCAGGTATGGGTCCCGGTTTCGGGTGGTGGCAAGGAAGGATTCGTACGGACCAAGATGTGTCGAAGATTAGGTGGATGTTGGAAAACTAATCTGGGTTTGGTGGGGAATACTGATCTTGTATCTGGGTCAGATTGGAGGATGTGGAAATTAGAATGTAGGATATGTTTGACCTCGGTTAGTTTAGGATGGAACTGGGTGATTAGAGCCGGTGGGTTGGAAGTTTCAGTGGATTGAGTGTGTGAGGATTCACGGCAAATCTGTTTGGTTACAAGGTTAGATGGGTAGCCTTGGTTGACTAGAGCCTCCTGGAGGCGTTGGTTGTAAGTTTCAACAGCAGAGGTGGTGGAATTCAGGTGTTGTCCTCTGAGGGTAAGGGAGAAAGGAATCCCTTTATTGGTGTGGTAAGAATGTGAACTCGAGTAGTGTAAATACTGCATGTGGTTGGTGGGCTTTATGTGAACGGAAGTAGTGAGAGTATTGTTTTCTAAAGCGATGTCCATGTCAAGGAATGTGACTCTTTTATCAGAAATGGACCAAGTGAACTGGACACACGGAATTGGTTCAGTTGTTCTAGGTATCTCTTTAAACTGGTTTCACTATGAGTCCATAACATTAGGATATCATCCAAGAATTTTACCCGGAGTAAAGGTATCAAAGGCTGAGTTTGCAGGAAATCATGTTCGAGCTTGCCCGTAAACAGATTAGCATAAGAAGATGCCATTCTCGTACCCGTGATTGCGCCTCACATCTGAAGGTAGTGTTTGTCGTCAATGGTGAAGTTGTTATATGTGAGAATTAGGTTGGCCAAGTTAAAAAGGAAACTGTGGTTAGGCTATGGGGTTTGGGTCTCTGGTTAAGGTATAATTCCACAACTGCTAGGCCACGGACATGAGGAATGTTGGTATATAAGGAAGTAGCATCTATGGTGCAAAGCAGTATGTCGGAAGGAAGAGGCGGTAATTTACGGATGATTCCTAAGAAGTGGTAAGTGTCGCGTATGTAGGCAGGCAGCGCTTGAACATGTAGTTTAAGAAAGGAGTCAATGAGGGCGGAAATCCTTTTAGTAGGAAATTATAGCTGGCTACAATGGATCTGCCTGGGTTACTTGGTTTGTGGATCTTCGTTAATAGGTTAAAGGTATTTTCTGGACATTTCAGATAGAATCTCACGAGGACCATTAGCGGTAATGAAATCCGAAATTTTCTGCTGGTGGGTGTAGGTTAGGTCTGTGGCGGTAGCGTTGTTTGTGCTGGAATCGTATAGTTGGCTGTAAGCCGGAGGTAGTCAGCTTTGTCTAAGACTACTGTAGTTGACCCCTTATCCGCTGGGAGGACCGTTATGTCATGGTTCTCGCATAGCGCTACAAGGGCTATGCGTTGGTTATGGGTTAGGTTAGGTTGGTTGGCCATCTGCTGTGAGAACTCACTACTTGTGCTGGCAGAGATATGGAGGAGATGTAACGTTCTAGGGGATGGTTGCTAGGAAGTGGAGGTGGGTCCATGTTTGAGGGAGGGCGGAATCGTTCAAGGCTAGTATGGGTTTATTGGAAGGTTTACTGGATTAGGTGGATTTTTGGTCTAAAAATAGTCCGCGGGCAAAGGGGAGGATATCTTTTAACAACAAAAAGTGGTTGTACGGCTTGGAAGGGGAAAATGTTAGTCCCTTAGAGAGAATGTCAGCACCACCTGCTTCCTCCAAATAAAAGACATCACAGAACTTGCAGGTTAGGATGTATATAACACTAGAGCTGTGGAATGTGCTCTTGGTATTTAGGGCGTATCGGCCATTAGCACTATTGATAGTGACTGTGGGAGTGGTGATGAAACTGGACCAGGTCTTACATCTGGGTCTGATGCATGCATGGGCGCTGCTTTGTGGTAGTGGCGAGGAAGGATTGATACGGACCAAGATGTTTCTAAGATTAGGTGGATGCTGAAAACATAATCTCGGTTTGGTGGGGAATTCTGATCTTGTGTCTGGGTCAAATTGGAGAATGTGGAAATTAGAGTGTAGGATTTGTTTGTCCTGGGTTAATTAAGGATGGAACTGGGTGATTAGAGCCGGTGGGTTGGAAGCCGGTAGATTAGGCGCCGGCGGGTTGGGTGGGTTGAATTTGTGAGGATGTACGTCGAATATGTTTGGTTACAAAGTTAGATGAGTAGCCACGGTTGACTAGAGCTACCTGAGGCGTTGGTTGTAAGATTCAGTAGCAGAGGTGGTGGATTTCAGACGTTATCCTCTGACTGGAAGGGAGAAAGGAATCGCTTTCTTGGTGTGGTAAAGGTGGGAACTTGAGTAGTTATGGCTCGAATTGTAACTTTTATAATTCAAAAAATAATTTATAAAAAATGGAAAAATATGTTATAATTGAAGAGTACAGTGGAAAGAAGATGAAGGGTATCGCTTGTAAGTGTTGAGTCGTCCTCGATACACGACTGAATCACAGTACTTTTCTATTTGTGCGAATAATGTTTATGCCAAGTTTGACGTAGCGAGGTCCAACTGAACGGGAGCAGTTCGAATAATTGATTATTTTTAAAATATTGGCAACACTGAACTACTTCACTAACTAAGACTGTTCCAACGGCACTGAGCTAGTCTAGCCAAGACCTTTTCAAAGACATCTCAAGCACGTCTCTACACCGTGTAGTTCCCGATATTTAATTTCTGGACACAGACGGACATCATGAGCGGGAGTAGAAGGTTCCTTTTGCTATAGCTTTGCTTTCAAGAGACCTAAAATAAAGGTACAAGGTCCGGATGAATGGAGAAGGTTCAATTTTAATAAAACGATGTGTCACTTATGGCAGCAATACACTAGAGGTGTTATGACATTCGTTGCTACTATCAATTAATTTTGATAAATATTGATTTTCTGTGACAATGTAAAATCTTTAATAAGAAAGCCTTTCAGTTGGTCAACCCAACAAACACTTGGGTCTTGTGTGTTGCAGACCTGCAAAGGTGTGTTCAACCAGCGTTTGTTTTATGTTGTATCCAGAGAGTGGGAATAATTTCTCAGATATATATAGATACTGCCCACCTTAATTCCAGGCTGGAGGAATATTTCGGAACGCAGAGCCAGATTATAATTTTAAAGAGCCGAGTTAATCTAAACCATCTTCCGATAGAAATCGAACGGTGTGTCATACTAAGGGAAGGGTGACATAAAGTGTAATTTTTTAACATTTTAAAAAAGTTAGAAAAGTTATTTTAATTTTAGTTAAAAAAATATTAAAAAAGGATTTGTTTTAAAATACGCTTTATTAAGATGTACTGAAAAGTAAAAACTAATAAATTGAATTAATCTTATGAATCGGAAAATAAAAGCGTTTGTGCTCTTAGATATTATGATTTTATGATAACGTAAGCAAGAGCACCCAAGCTTTTATTTCCGATTCATTAGATTAATTCAATTTATTATTTTTTACTTTTAGTGCACCTTAATAAAGCGTATTTTTTTAAAAAAATCCTATTTAAATACTTTTTTTTCTGTATAATATATGTATCTTAAACTCCGTGCAAGATAGGCAATCCAAACTTCACACAATAGATGCGACGTTGCGTGCATTTAAGGATAATTTCCAATTATTTTATTAATTAATTTTACAGTTAACTGGATTATTCTGTCGTATATCTAATGATTGAATATTGTATTGTCTTTGGAAGCAAGCAAGTTTACAAAATTTCAAAGGAACCGGATTATGGGAAGTAAGTTAAAAATCAATTACAAGATTTATACTAGAGAAACTTACAGATCAACTAACTCATTGATATTCAATGCAGGAAGAGGTTTTACTGAAATGAAGATAAATATACAGTATCATGTCAGCTTTCTATGTTTATGTCTCCATTTTTCAACTCCTTTATATTTGAAAAATGGTAACGTTTAGCTCCAGAATTGACTCTACGGGCTCACCCCATTCGCAACTTTCAGTTGACGCTTCCTTTAAATACCATGTTAGTACTGAGACACATATGGGTCCCCTGCACCGCGGGGGCATATTTTACGCTCCTGTTTATTTGTTTCATGGAAAATCGGTGGAACTTGGAATTTCTGTTAGGATAAGTTATTCGATTCCAATACTGTCCATGTGATTGTTTGCATTGCTGATACGATTCTTAGAAGCCACATTGCTCGATATGAGTTTACTACCAGTTCAGCTCTATTTCGCCTCTCAGAAAAAACATGGTAAACAAATTTGGGCCAGTGTAGTAACTTTGGACTTAGGCCCGTCACGATTTGCCCTTTAGGCATTAAAATCAACACCCATAACACTGCCGGGACTCGAACCGGGGATCTTCGGTCTACCCGGTCGGCTTCGCCTCCTCAAGATGTCATAGATACACATAAAGAAACGCAATCAAATTTATTTAAAATATTAACTTAAAATAAGGTAATAAGTCATTTGCACAGCAACTGAATGGTCTTATTTTTCTTTTCTTAAATGGTCGTCTTTTGAAAAAAAAACTCTTTTGCGGTGAAAGATAGACATAATAGACATACGTCATTAAGACCTCATGAGATATACCTAGGTTTGCATTTGTTATTACGAGAATTTATTTGTATATTTATTTCACCTAGCAAAATGAGAAATTTCGAAAAAGTGAAGAGGATGCTGGTGTTGGAGGTTCTACTGAAATCTTACATTCCTCTTCGTAAGGGCTTCCAAACGACTTTATTTTTTTTTCATGTTAGGCTCAGTGGTTAACGAATGAACATTATAAGAGAAAGAAAATAGGAAAATGGTGATTATCTCCTCACTAATAGTTTATTGTAGTGACTTAGCGAAATCACGTAACCATAAATTCACTTTTCATAATTAATAGTTAATAATAATATAAGGCAAAAGAGAAAATCGAAGTTGCAAGTGATGATGAGAACCTGGATGAGAATAACGTTAGAATTGAATTTCAAACGTTTATAATTGTGCTGACATTCGGATTATGTTAAAGTACAGGGTAAGTCAAACACAACTTTGCACCTGAAATTCTTTAGACGTTCCTGCAAGGCTGCAATATTGTGAAGGGTAGAACGTTTGTGTATATACAGTTACACGCTTCCTGTAGTCTGACCCTGAATGGCGGAGCATGTAATCGGGGTATTGGTTTTTGAATTATGTCACCATTCTGAGTAAGGAATCAGAGTGGTCAGAGTACTGTCTGTTGAGGCTCAAATATTTCTAATTCAAACAATTTTCCTTTGTTTTAGTTAAGGGGAAACATACAAACGGAGTGAAAGAAGTTAAGAAAAAAACGATTATTATGTTTGGGATTTCATTATAAACACAGTTTGCAAATGCAATGTCAAACTGAACGGCCGATAAAACGTTGACTTTTTATTCGGGATGTCTTGGCTTCGATACCAGTGGACGGCCATCCTGAAGAAGGTTTTCACAGATTTTTTTCTCAGGTATACCAGGATACATACTAACTAGGCCCTGACCAACTACTTTCCTTTCCACTACCCTATCCTGGCCTCAACTTGAAATGCCTAAGGGCCATAATTAAATTTGAAACGTCAGGAAAATAATTTTCTCCGAATCTAGTATGGTAATTTGTCTGTATACAAAAAACCTTGTTTGGGTTAATTATTAGAGGAGAAATCTGACCTGACTTTAATTTGATTCATTATGTACGCGTATCAATTTGAATTTAAATTTTTAAGTTCTTTAGGCAACTATGGCTCAGGCCGGATGGATTATGATGAGATGAATTGGTGGAATGAAAAAGTTGGATGAAACGGGAGAACCCCGAGAAAACCAACGCACACGGTGTTTGTCTACTACAAAGCCCACATGGCATGAGTAAAGATCGAACTCATTCTCTACGGAAACATTCAGATGGAGCCTTGATACAAATCGCGACTAGCTTTCTTCACAAATATCTTCCAAACGACAAATACTATGTTCCTGAACTTCAATGATATAATGAATGGTTGATCAGAACCTAAATCCAGTTTCCAGAAGCCATCTCAGAACCGAAATTCCGTTTCTTCTAAGCAAATTTTAGATTCGGAGCTGGATCTAAGAAACTGATATCAACTTCCAGATCTTGGAACCGGGTACCCAGATCCGGATCTTGGAACCGGATCTCGGATCCGCGTACCCGGTTCCTTCAGAACCGATTCCTTTAGGATCCGGTTCTCGGTTCCTTCAGGATCCGGTTCCACCGACACCTACCGCCTTCCTCCCTTGGGGGGCTCGGGAGTCAAGTTTTAAAGCTTAAAATGATAGCCCCTCGAAATAACGCAGGACGTGTTTTTGCATTTTCTCATATTTGTAGCCGTTCGGACGATACAAGGGGTGGTAACGGATTTTATGTATATGACATTTCAACCCCCGCCATTTTGGAGAGGACCAACATAGCAACTTGAAAGTTTCACCAAAATATTTCTTTTATCAATAATTTTCAAACGAGATATCACTCGACCCCCTTTCCGATTTGAAATTTTGAAGTTGCCCCCTTGAGGGGGCTTGGAGACCAATTTTTTTTTGCTCAAAATGATAGCCCCTCAAAATAATTCCTAACGTGTTTTTGCATTTTATCATATTTGTGGCCGTTCGGGCGATACAAGGGGTTGGCAATTTTTAATTGCACCACGCTGTATATATATATATATATATATATATATATATATATATATATATATAATGGCAAAAAGATAGAAAAAAAGGTATATTTACGAGTTAGAATACGAAGACGGGAGTACAAGCACTTCAAAAACACAATAAAAAGCGGTTACGTTGCGCAAAAGCGTTTTCACAGGTAGGAGAGAAAATGGACAGAGCGGACAGGAGCCGGAGTTGTGCTAAGGAGACGCCATTTTGCCGACTGCTGCTGGGTAACAGTGTAGCCAGAGATATGGAGGTGGGAAAATAACTAACTGGGTTGGAGTAAACACCAAATGGAGACGAAAGTGTGAAGTTTACTAGAAACAGGTAAGGGGCTTCCGAAAGAAATAAGAGGGTAAAGAATCAGAGGGGAAGGGGAAATGATGGTAAAAAATGAAGATGAAGGGGAAAGGGAGAACAAAGAAACAAAACTGAAAAATATAATAAAAGTGCAACTAGAGACGGAACGAAGAGAATGGAAAAAGAGGAAGACATTGCTCTGGAGAGAGCTACAGGCACTTGAGGCCGAGTTCATGGTTGGCGGGAAGGATAGAGATGCACATCTGCTCCCATCTCTTTCTAACAGTGACAGGTGACTCTGGTTCAGGATTTTCAGGATTCTGACTCGAAAGGTTTCGTCGCAGGTGCAGCCGTGATAGGAAGTGTAATCAGGTATTGGCAGGTGCTGAAGTTGATAGTTGGAGGAGTAGCGATGATTGTTGATGCGGATTGTTAGAAGAGTTTGAGTTTCGCCAAGTGGAAGGTGGAACATAGGTTACAGAATACGAAAAAAATGAGGTTGGAAGATATGCAACTGCCATAATGTCGAAAAGTGTACATCTTGTGAGTGACAAGATGTACGAAGGTCAGACTGGGATCAAAAATAGGACAGATCCATTCTGCAGCGGCGTCTATTGTTCTTGCCAGGTTTGAGAGGAAGGAGAGGGATTGGTCCAGTTCTGGTGAGAATCGCGTTGAGATTCGGAGCTCTGCGGTAGATTATTTTGGGGAACAACGGAAAACTCTTTCAGTTTCAGGTGACGCAGTGAGTCTGGGTGTGACAATTTGAGGAGCTTTTGGAGGGCCTGAAGGCTGGGATGGTACCGGTGAGAAGATTGGGAGCGGAAGAAACTTCGCCGGGAGGTCGGTTGGAGTTAGGGTGATTACGGGCACGGTCCAGTTGTTTACAAATGAGGTATTTGGGATATCCACGTTCAGTGAGAGCTGAGGACAGGGTACTGAAATAATTTTGGAGTAAGTCATCAGAAAAACAGATGTGGGAGCCCCGGACAGCAAGAGCGTATGGAAGAGAGCGTTTTGGTATGGTATGGATGGGAGCTGTTGAAATGTAGATATTGCATACTGTTGGTACGTTTGAAGTGAATGCCTGTCTCCAGTCGATCGTTCTCAAACTAGACATCCATATCAAGGAAAGTTGTGCGTTCCTTCGAGAAGCACCAAGTAAACTTGACGGGAAAGCTGCAGTTGAGGTTTTGCCGAAATGTTTCCAGAGACTCTTGTCCGTGGGTCCAGATCAAGAAAATATCGTCGATATAGCGAAGCCAGATGAAAGGTTTGAGAGGTGGAGTTGAGGTATTGGGCATCCAGGCGTCACATAAGAAGGTTAGCGTAGGAAGGGGCTATGCGAGAGCCCATTGCTGTGCCTTTGATTTGCAGGAAATTATGGCTCTTAAAGTTGAAGTTGTTCATGGCGAGGACAAACTGGGCTAGCTTAAGCAGAAATGGTGTGCTAGCTTTTCGAGAACTTGGGCGTGTGTCGAGAAAGTATTCAAGGTCAGCAATGCCACGAGTGTGGGAAATGTTAGTATACAATGACGTCACGTAGACTCTATCTAAAATGGTGTCAGGTGGAAGAGGATCAGAGATAGAATGTATTGTGAAGAAGAAGTGGTTGGTATCCTTAATTTAGGAAGGGAGAGCTTGTACAAAAACGGTTGCAGATGGTAATCACGGAAGGCGGGTATTCTTTCAGTGAGAGAGTCAATACTGGAAACGATGGGTCTGACTGTATTACTAGGTTTATGGTTTTGGGGAAGCAGGTTCTGGGATTGTCAGGACAGAGTACACAGACAGTGGAACGCGGGAGCTCCTCATGGAGTGCAATGCGCTTGGAAGTAGATACGGATCTCGTTAAGGAATGATTGGGTGTGATCTTCCTTGAGGGGACGGTAAAAGGTAGGATCGGAAAGTTGTTTGAGGGGTTCAGACTTGTAGTCAGAGTAATTAATGACTACCGTGGTGGTTCCCTTGCCAGCCTAGCGGATAATAATGGTCGGAGCAGAATGAAGATTGTAGACAGCTCTTCGTTATGCGGTGATGAGTCTGTGGTGTGACTGGAACGTGTCAGTGAAGCCAGGGGTAGCAATTTGTTTGGGGAGACACAAATGTACAGTTCGACATGATGATTTGGAGGGAGAGGGGGAGGGCCTTTACTAGAGGTAGGAAGGGATTTGTGAAGGCTAGGATAAGTTTCGGTGTCAGAAGTTTTGGCCTGAGAAGTGTCGGGCTGAGTGGACTAGTGGTAGTGCCACCTGAGGTTACGGACAAAGGTGAGGAAATCATGAAGTAGGCTGGATTTTTCAATATGGCGGGAAGGAGAAAAGGAAAGGCCGTACGAAAGGACTTTGTGTTTGGTATCTAAAAGTGTGCGGGTATTTAGGAATTTTTGGTTGACTTAAGGTGGCGGGTTCACTTATGTGGTTACTTTCGAATCTCTGAGGGGGCAGAAGTTAGGTTGCTCCGGCAATTGTTAAGAGAGGTCGGATCAGAACGACTTATTGAAGAGGGAATCAGTTCGAGTAGAGGGTGAGGAGTGGAGGATGAATGGAGAGGCAAAGGAAGAGAGGAGTCTTGAGAGAGAGCAGAAAGACAAAGTCTAGAAAGTTTTGAAAGGTGTTTGTATCTTAGATTGAGCTAGAGACGGGAATCATCAGTTAGGATTTGCTAGATGTTAGAGATGTGGGAGACGGTAAGGAATGCAGGATTTATATAAGAGATTGAAATATAATAATAATAATAAAAAAATAAGTTAGAGACAACAAGAAGGTGGCGTGAAAACAAGCCACAAATGTGGAAAAATTCAAAGGAATGTCGAAAGTGACTCAGGGAAAAATGACAAGAAACGCAAAGGACGGACAAGTTGAAGAGAGAGGAAAGGAATTGTACTTACGTAGTATCTTAACGATGATTACGTGCACAACTACACACTTAAATATACACTTTAAAGTCACTTAAAATTTTCGGCATCAGCCATCGGAAGTTGTAAAGAAGAAAAAATTCAATGAACAAACGTGAAAATTTGGAGGAGATAGAAAAACACAATTCCGGACGTCCACATCAAAAACAATTGACGATGCTCTGCGCGTGCGCAAGTACTGATGGGTAACGGGTTTCGGAAATTATGTTTTGTGTTTTAAAATGAGCTAGGTACAAAATACAATAATAAAAACTGGGACTCAGAACGGAAAACGTAGTCAGGAAAGTGTTATACAGTAGACAGTATTGTAATATTCCACGTGCTTGAACACGAGTTTCACATTCGCAGTGTAAGCATTGTAGTAACGTGAGTACTACAAATACTAAACATGTGTAAAACAAGTGACGCTATGTAAATAAACAGTGCAATACAAACAAGCAGACGATAACACCAGTTGCTTCAAACACCAGTTGCTTCAAAACGCAACCCGAAAAAGTAGGATTTGGTATGGAAAACGGAGTCAGTGAAAATAGAGTATTGTATAGAAAACGCAGTGAAATGAGATTAGGTTACCAAGTCAATAACAAAAAGTGGTAGTCAGTATAGAAAACACTAAAAACGATTGAATGGGCAGGGAAAATGGAAAGTGTGGGTGTAGACGTGGAGCTAAGAAAGAAAAGAGAATGAAAGTTTTTGCAGGTTTAGACCAGGTATCAGTTTTGCTCTCAAGCCCTGAATGATAGCTCCTTTCCAGAGACGACGTTTGGATGTGTTTGTGCTGGGAGATAGGGTATTGATTATAGCTATACGGAAACCAGTGTCATCGAAACCAGTGTTGTCCAATTGCGTGTGTGTAGACACTGCGTGTTTGGGGTCTGTTGGTGACGGAAAAGTGACGGTAATTATTGTCACGGAGATTGTCACTTGTTACTCCCACATAGATGGTGGGTAGATTGCGCAGGTTAGGCATATATGTAACGTTTGGAGTTTGACAGGAGCATTCGGGATATAGTGTGAAGTTGCCATCTGTTATGCTGATAGAAATAGATGGAAACTTAATAAGGATGGGACTGGTTTCTTTACATCTAGCGCTGTTACATTTGTGGGCAGGAACTGGAGGCAAGTGGGACGAAGAGTTAGTGTGGACCAAGATGTTTCTATGGAAGGATGCTAAAAAACAAATCTGCAGACAGATCTAATATCGGGGTCAGATTGGAAAATATGGAATTGACAATGTTTTGGTAAGTGTGGTGAAATTGTGTGATTAAGGATTTAGGATTCGGGTTGGTTGAATTTTATTTATTTATGGCCTTTAGGTATATGAGGCTCGGCCGCTGGGATCTCCCGAATGATACGCCAACGCTCTCCTACAGAGCTACAGCGGCTCGATTGGTGGTAGGAGCAGGGGGTGGTGTGTGTGTGTGGCTGCACGGCGAATCTGTTTGGTTGCGAGGTTAAGTGGGTAGCCTCTGTTGACTAGAGGCTCCGGAGGCGTTGGTGGTAGGTTTCGGTTGCGGAGGTAGTGGACATCAGAGGTTGTCCTATAAGAGGGAGTGAGAAGGGTATAGCTTTTTTGGTTTGGTAAGGATAGGAACTTGAATAATGCAAGTATTGCATGTGATTCGTTGGTTTTATATGAACACAAGTGGTAACGGTATTGTTTACTAAAGTGATGTCTACATCAAAGAATGGGACTTTAGTGATTGAGATGGACCAAATGAACTGGACAACATGGAATTGCTTCAGCTATTCTAGAAAACGTTTTTGAGCTGGCCTCATCATGCGGCCACAGCACATCGTCCAAAAAACATATCCAAAGTTGACGAGTTAACGGTTATTTTTGTAGAAAATCGTGTTCAAGTTTGCACACGAACAGGTTGGTGTAGGAAGGGGCCATTCTTGTACCCATGGCTGTGCCTCGGATTTGAATGTAATATTTCTTTTCGAAAGTGAAGTTTTTACAGTTGAGAACTAGGTTGGATAGACTTAGAATGAAAGTTGTTGTTGGGCTGTGGGGTTTAGGACTCTGGTTGAGGAAGATTTCCAGAGCTGCAAGTTCATGAAGATGAGGAATGTTGGTGTATAAGGAAGTAACATATATAATAACACGCAGTATGTCGTAAGGCAGAGATGGTAATTTTCGAATTATTTCAAGGAGGAGATAGGTATCGCGTATGTAAACTGGCAGCACTTCAAGATATGGTTGTATAAAGAAGTCAACGAAACTCCACGTGCACTCAGCGAACTTTCTCTTCTCTACAACTGAGGATGGCTGATGCCGTAAATTTAAGTGGCGTTGTTAATGGAGATTGTTAAGTATGTAATTGTGCACTTGATTTTCGTCAAGATACTACTTAAGTACAATTCCTTTTCTCTCTCTTCAAATCTCACCTATTGGATTACCTATCCGGCCTTCTCCTATATACCTGTATATATATATGGTAGAAAAAAGGTAGAGAAAAGGGTACTTACATTATAGAGTACAGACAGGTGTACAGGAATATCACAAACACAAGAGGACAGCGGCAACGTCCGCAGAAGCGTTTTCACATGATAGGGGGGAACATGAACAAAGAGGACTGATACGGGACTGGTGCTAAGGAGTCGCAATGTTACCTGCAGATCAAGATAGTATACCTATATTTGATGGTAAAATAAAGTAGAAAAGTGATACTTACTTACATATTAGGGTGGAAGGATAGATATTTATAGTTTCACAAACACAAAAGAAACGGCTTGTCTAAAATTCCGGAATGGCTAAGTATCTCAGTTAGAATGAGTTTTCTTTGTTTGTATTTTTTTTAATTGAATGAGACAAAACTTACAAGAAATTAACAGAACTATCGGACTGGCGAGCCAATCACGATGTGTGGGTCCAACATGGCTTTTGCTAATGGTAACTCGCACTTGTCCCTGCAGATTCTGTCTCTACGAGAAAAAAATAAATCGACAATATGTCCTGCTCAGTTCTGATGGACGATGGGTCCTAGGAGCGCAAAAGTGGATTAATGGTGGAAAGTTCCAGTACACTAAAATCGTAGAATGTACGTCTATGAAGCTGTTAGACACTACAGAATTTCCCAACGTCGAATCCATTTTGAATTTTAGCCGCGTTGCCAATGGCTCACGTCCACCTTGTCTGTCCAGCACTATTAGTGCGTTCTGTACAATATTTTCCCTAGCATCGGAATCTGCAACGATAACAAGGAGACAGTATTTAAGAAAACAAACTTGGGCCTTGTGCGGCTCCTATAATGCCCTCGATGCAAAATGCGCTACTTCCTTTCATGACCTACGAATTTCATCGTCAGGAAGTTTTTGTACACGTCCATTCTGCGATTTTAGGGTCCTGGGACTTCTATCTCACCATTAATACGCTTTTGGGTCCCTCTGAAGCCCATCGTCCATACCCTACAGTACTGTGCATGACATACGTTGACTTATTTTTGATCACACAGCAAGAAAATGTAGTCACACGTGTGGGTTTCCACTTGAAAATGGGTCCACAAAGAACACCACACATTTTGATTGACCCGCCCGTCTGATAGTTCTGTTGATTTCCTGCAACTCTTGTCTCTTTCAAATTAAAAAAGAATCATTATAACCGTTCTGCAACTTTTGACAAGCACTGTGTATATGCAGGGTGTTTTAAAAATATACCGACAAACTTCTGGAGGTGAATCCTCACATCAACACAAGACGTAAGATTCGCTGACAAATTGCCTGCTACAGACTGCCAAAAAAAGCGGGGGGGGGGGGGATGAACTATAGAGCTTCATATTTATAACATCACGAACAGAGCTGGTATGGTACCGTCAAAGACGTTAAATTTTTAATTTTAAAAATTTCTCAGGGCGCGCTCAAAGGATTCTCCAAAGGAATTAAGGGATTTCCAGAAATTCTCTGAAGTAAAGATGGATCGAAATGAGCATCAATGCGACGGTTTCCATCAGGAAACAATAATTTGTATGCGCCAAGTCGATATCTCAAATAGGTTCTATATACCGAATGGTCTGTCCAGCATTAGTATCCGGACACATTGAACAGCTTTCAAGTATAATACTGTAAGTCACATCCTGTGTATAAATGTAATCACAATATGCCTAGCACTAATCTATTTACTGGTATTCCATCGTGTTATTTTACTTCTTTCATTAACATGGATACTCGAATAAAATATATATCTGCTGTTAGTATACGGACGCGGAACTGGAAGGTAAAAAAGGAAAAATCGATACATAAAATCACAATAAAATTTCTCCTCATCATAATGTTTTCTTAAGAAATTCTTTATGAGGGAACATTCGAACAACATTTGGGTAATAGTTGATCGTATCTAATACAAGTTGCACTAAATACATTATTATTATTATTAATAATAATAATAATTTCAAATCATGCATCCGGACGTTAGTATTCGGACAAAACTAAATACCTGAAAACTAATGAAGTAAATCATTTATTGAGAACACTTAGCTTAGTAACGTCTTTGAATCAGAGGTTTGTAGTATATACACTTGATTATGTGATACAAATACATAATAATTAACTAAAGATAAAATTGAAACAATTTCAAATACCTGAATATAAATAAAGTTATCAAGTAATTAGTTTTTTTCCTCATTCCCTCATTTTCTATATGATCACCACAATCACGTTATCTTCTGAGTCCTATATCCAACATCATAAGGAGTAAGATTCTGGTGAATTTTGTGTGTACTCCTAACCGTAATTATACGGTCCCAATCTTGATCAAGATTCTTTTGATAACATTCATTTTGGGCAGTGGTACAGAAATTACATATACACCGGTGTATATTGAGATGTTTGCAGAAGTCACGGGATGCATCAGCATTTGGAACTATTTATATCATGGAAGAGTACATTGTTCCACATATGGCACTGGACCACTGCTCTCTGCAAACCTAAATGCTTGCAGTTCTTAATTTCTGAGTCACAACCCATTGAATGGAGGAAGTTAATGTTAGATGTTTCAAAACCGAGCAGGTATTGAGCAGCAATAATTTCATTTCCGCCATTTTGTTTTAAGCAGCAAGACTAAGCTCTGTCCTTTCTGCATCCTTGGCTTTTCATTGTACACGAACTGTTGATGTTCCTGAACTTCTTTATATTTCTTCATTATAGCTTTTCTCTTTAGTTTTCAACTTTGGATCACTTATATATCTTCCCTAACACACACATACAGGAGTAGAAATCATCCGTAAATTACCGCCTCTTCCTGATGACATACTGCTTTGTACCATAGATGTTACTTCCTTATATACCAACATTCCTCATGCCCATGGTTTAAAAGCTATAGAATTCTTTCTTAACCAGAGACCCAAACCTCAAATCCCAACCACAGCATTCCTTCTTGACCTTGCGAAAATAGTTCTCGCATGTAACAACTTCAACTTTGACGACAAATCACCTTCACCTTCAGATCCGAGGCTCAGCCATGGGCAAAAGAATGCTTATGCTAATCTGTTTATGGGCAAGCTCGAACATGATTTCCTGCAAACTCAGCCCTAGACCTCACTACTCTGGGTAAGGTTCTTGGATGATATCCAAATGTTATGGACTCATGGTGAAGCCATTCTCAAGACATTCCTACAACAACTGAACCAATTCAGAGTTTTCCAGATTTATAACGAAAGAGTCGCATTCCTTGACATCAGTTTAGAAAACAACCCCTCACTATTTCCGTTCACATAAAACCTACCAACCACATGCAGTATTTACACTACTCAAGTTCCTATCCTTACCACACCAAGAAAGCGATTCCTTTCTCCCTTGCCCTCAGAGGACAACGCCTGAATTTCTCCACCTCTGCTGTTGAAATTTACAACCAACGCCTCTAGGAGGCTCTAGTCAACCGAGGCTACCCAACTAACCTTGTAACCAAACAGATTCGCCGTGCATCCTCACACACTCAATTCACTCAAACCTCCAACGGACCGGCTCTAATCACCCAGTTCCATCTTCAACTAACCAAGGTCAAACAAATCTTACACTCCAATTTCCACATTCTCCAATATGACCCAGACACAATATCAGTATTCCCCACCAAACCGAGATTAGTTTCTCAACATCCACCTAATCTTAGAAACATCTTGGACCGTACGAATCCTTCCTCGCCACCACCCGAAACCGACGCCCATACATGCAAGAGACCCAGATGTAAAGTCTACTCAATTTTCATCACTTCTCCTACAGTCACTATCAATACTGCTAATGGCCTGTAAACCCTAAATCTCAAGGGTACATTCCACACCTCTAATGTTATATACATCCTAACCAGCAAATTCTGTGATGATTTTTATGTGGGGCAATCAGGCTGTGCTCTGAACCTTTGTAATAACAACCATCATCACTTCTGCTATCAACAAACCCGATACCCCCGTCTGCTTACACACCGAGTCCCAGAACACCAATTTTGATCTATCTTTTCTGGTTGCCATAATCCACATTTTACCCCTATGACCATCACCTTAACACGCCGTCTGTGTGAGGGCGCCTTTATTCATGGTTTGAGCGCGAAAATAAAACTTGAACCTAAGCATCAATAACTCTAAACCTCCCGATTCCACTGCACTTTCAACATATTTCCATCCTCGATCCCACCCTGAACTTACATGCTATACAGTTGTAAAGTGTTCCAATCTACGCGCTATACAGCAGTCAGTTGTTCTCCAAGCTTGATGCGTCGTCCGCTATGTGTCGCCACTGTCTCCTCAATTTCGTGGTTCCTCAAAGCGTGCACGTCGTTTTCTCCTCTACACATAATTAAGTGCCAGTGTGGGCACGAAATATTGTAGTGACATATATATATATAATAATAATAAATCACAGCCATATTCAATCCACTAGTGGATGAGGCCTCTCCCCGAAGGGAGGAGTTGGTCTACTGCTCCCACGCTGACCAGACGGGTTGGGAGAGGAGAGCCGAAGCTCTCACTGTGATCGCTACCTCTTTATTCAGGTAGCTCCCCAATTGGCCTCACGACGCTGGGTGGACGCCGCACAGGCAACACCATCTGGAGTACTGCAACGGTCACCCGTCCAAGCACTGACCAGACCCAAAGCTGCTTGACTTCTGTGATCTTACGGGAACCGGTAGACCAACTCGGCTAGGGCGTTGCCCATATATATATATTTGTTTATGTGTGTGCTCTAATACGGAACAAATAGCTATAACAATATATTCCCTCATTTTTTCATAAATTTACCTCGAATCGCCCTTCCGGCTTTCCTTTGTGCTTCACCATAATGTATCTTAACGTTACAAAACAGGTATGCAGTTTGCACAAAACTTTGGCGCTAATATTTCAAACTTCAATTGTGTCCGTCATTGCTGAAACAACACAGGTGTCAAAAAATATTATAATGATACGTGAGTCATTTCTGCAATAACTGATTCAATTAGGTCAGTTTATCAATAAACTGCTCTATACACAAAATCACAAGTTCTCTACGCTTCAGCGTTAATACCTGGACTCAACAACTCATGCTTCTTACTTCAAGAACACTTACACAAAATTTGCTGAAACTACTGCCAAATATTGCAACATAAGTCTGTTAGCAAGCTTAGAAGTTTCCTGGTGATTGCAGTATTTTACATATTTGCAATGAAACTTTCCTACGATTTCGTTGATTTGGCGTCCTCTTAGGGATAAAAGTTTTCTTATACGTAATAATTTAGTTACACCATTTTAATGCTGCGCCTACGTTAAAGGTGTCGTCGGCAACTGCTTGAACAAAAAATATATTGAATAGCCGCTAAATATAGGGTCCTAAATAGGTATGCATAATATACCCACTACACGGATTTTTTTCAAGACTGCTTTCATCTTTCAGTATATTACTCAACATTTTGAATAAATAACATACCTGATCACTTTTGGTGTTCAGAACTGAAAATGACATGTTTGTACTTTAATCTTCAATCATATACTGGCCAGTGTACGTACTTTTATTTCTGACCAAAACTGGACTTATTCTCGAGGACAGATTCCGAACGATTTTCTTTAAAAAAAGAAGAATAAAGGATAGTTTCATAACAAACAGGAGTAAACATTCCATAATTTCATCGAAAGTGTTATTTATTTATTTATTTATTATCAAAGAGATTAAATATCATTGCCCAATTGGATGCTGGGGATGGCATATGCCATCTTTACTCACAGGGAAAGTTATTTAATTCACGTTTATTTGAACCTAGCTCTATTTCAGAAATATTCCGAAATCCCCTACTTCCTTTCTGGAATCCTTTGGGCGCACATTAAGGAATTTTGAAATATGCATTTTCTAATAAAGCAGGTTTCAAGTCTTTCAGGGTACTATGTCACAGCAATTCTACTGTTCGTGATGTTTGAAATATGAAGCTCTAAAGTTTATTTTCCTACGCTTTCGGCACCCTGTAGCTCCGAAACAAGGCTTCGAAAAATTGACAGAGCACCTGTCGTCTTGCTTTGATGTGAGGAATCACCTCCAGAAGATTGTCGGTGTAATTTTAAAATTCCACATAGATAGATAGATATAAGATGGTAAAAAGAGTAGAAAAAAGGATGCTTACATAGTAGAATGCTGAGGCAGGAGTACAGGAACTTCACAAACACAATGAAAAAGCGGCAAAGTTTCGCAAGAGCGGTTTCACATGTTAGGAGAGAAAAAAGGGCAGAGCAGACTGGTGCGAGACTTGGGCTAAGACGCCATGTTTCCAACCCAAAAGAAACCAGAATCGTTCTCTGGTGGGTGGACCCGTTGTAGTGCATGCCGCAATATGCCTCTTGCGGAGACCCTTCTGTATGAGTCTGCCGATCACGTGAAATCGTGGTGCCATGTAATAAATTTTTCTTTTAAGCTCCTCTCACGTGCTCGGCGATTTTTTCGATCACTGAAAAGTGGAAACAACGTTAGCTTTTGGGATTATGTTTTCTGTAAGGGAAAACACTTGTAATGCTTGAAACAGCTTACTAGGAAACCACTCAGGAGAAACCACAAATTTTCGAGTGATTTTCCAGCTTTAGGAATGGTGAATTGTCACTTGAAGACCAACGTCAATCAGCGGACAAAAGCATGACAAGAATTTGTAACACTATCGCAGAACCATGGATGAACTTGTTGATGTGTTTGGTACACCCTGGTGTTCCTGCCAACGAACTTTGCATATGAAAACAGTTGCAGCAAAATTCGTGCCTTACCAGCACACAAAACCTTGATTGTGAAACAATTTTTAACCGAAAACAACACGATCCATCTTTTCCACCCACCATATTCACTGGATCTTGTTCCGAGTGACTTCGTTCTATTCCCCTCAATGAAAAAAAAAATCTCAAAAGAAAACATTTTGCAGATGTTGAAAGGCTGAAGAAAAAACGACAGAGACATTAAAAAGTGCCATTTGGCAAGAGTTTCACAACAGCTTCGAAAACGAAAAACACATTTAGATCGGTGCTTTGCATCATATAGACAGTACTTTGAAAGAGAGTGAATTTGTAACATCCAAAACTAAATACATAAATTTATGTTATAAAATTCAGGTTTATTTTGTTTATGGTTCTGTTATGAGGCCAATGAAGATATTTGTTCACAATCTATGGTATTCAAAAACTCTTATTTTTTTTAAATTTATGACCAAATTTTAAAATTTCAGTTAGTTACTTTTAGCATAGTATCTAACGCAAAAAGGAATCAATGTTAAATTGAATTATGTTAATACGAATTTTATAGTGGAATATTTATTCAAAACTAAACACTTCAAACGCCATTGCAAATGTGAATGCAGAAAGTTTTATAGTTATAAAAAAATAATGTTATTTGTGCTTTCTAACAACATGTATGTTACTCAGTGTGCGAATTAGATTATCATTCCAGGGGGAGGGGAGGATAAAGTACTTGATATGGTTTACTTGTAACGTAAGTTACTGGAATCATTGACAAAACTTTTGATGATATTATGATAGTTTGGAGTATAATATTCAACTTCTTTTTGGTACGATAATATGATAATATAATTTGGTACAAATTTCCGTGTTCAACTTCACGCTATCTCATGCAGATGAAAAAAATTGCTCTTCTTCCGAGATTCGACACTGTATTTTTATTGCAATATTACCTTGGAGATGGTAAACTGCTCCCTTCTCTCTACAATGAATAATTATTTACCCACAGTGTCCCCTTTTGCTGAAAGATTGGCAATATTTTTTATATCCTCAGGATATGAATTTTGAAATAAAATATGCTCATAATAAACAACCTTAAATATAGTCTGTACTCTTCCTTCTGTCCAATGTATGTAAGCATTCCACATTCATGTTTAATATGAAATACGGGACAATTTTCAATAAGAGAACTATATTTGTATGAAAGCTATGTATCGCTTGACTATATATGCTAGGGAGATTTTCAAATGTATTTTCTTTTGTAAATTGTAAGGCAAATCCGAATCATGAATTGTCATGAATAGATAATGACACCTTCCTGCCACGCTTATTCTAGCTAAATGTCAGTACTGTAGTGCAGAAGTGCAGAAGTACATATGAATGGATGAATTTTAGACTGCTTTTTGCGATTGAGAGTGCAAAGAGGCATGTACTGGCAAACCTTGCCTCCAGGAATTTGTACGGTGCGCTGCCGGCTGAAAAGGCCGCCTTGCGCCAGCAGGTGCTTACTAGTAACTTGTTTTATTGTTTGATTCTTTTTATAGCGTCTTCATAAGTGCACTTAGTAATAAAAATAAGTGCAAGCCCTCGTGTCGGCATTTCATAAGATAAATGAAATCGAATAACACTGTTTAATTAACCAATAATCCGACCTTAGTGGAACTTCCAACAAGCCGACAAGCAAAAGCAGTCGTTTAGTCATGATATAATCATATTTCCATGTCGCTTTTTCCATGTCCAGGAAATGTGATATTTTCTGCTTGCAACCCACTTCTCATCCTTGTTCTCAGTCTTTCATTAATGCGATACTCTGGGTCGTAATAAGTGATAAAGTTGGTGCTTGTTGATGTATAACTACTGGTCTCCTTTGCTATCTCTGTTTGATAAATAGTCTTTTAGCTTTGCTTCTACGAAGTTGCTTATTTGTCTCTTTTCAAACTTCTCTCGCTCTGTTAGATGTGATAATATAATGGTCAAATAGAAAATATATTGCAAGGTTTTCACTGAATTGCAGTTTGTTCTCTCTTCTAAAACTAATTCAGTTTCTTCATGTTCTACAATGCATCACGTTACATTTAGGGATTGGAAATTTGGACCCATCAGGTGGATGGAATTAGAACTCTCTTGACACTATAAAATGTGATTCGTCACTCATCAGGGTAAAGCTTTTCACCGACAAACTTATCAATGTAAATTATAGCTCAATTATCATTCACCAAGTATGCTTATAGTTACTACTAGAACGCTTAAGTTGTTGAAGCTTTTAGACCACGTGGCAATCACTGCAAAACTTCAAAAAGGAGAAAAACTATAAACGACCACGAAACACAGCACACTCTTCAAATCATCAGAGATTAGCTACTATTCGCGCGTTACTTCGGACGTGACGATTGACTCCAATGATTTCAAACTCATACTAACTGAGAAACATGTGTTGGTGAAATTAGGCTGCTAGATTTTGTCATGTAACTTTTCGAAAGTACTAGCTGTTACACCAGTAATAAAAGCTTTGTCTCCACGTATGTGTTTCTTTTCTTTAGACATGTATGTTCGGATTGTTTTGATAACTAGAGCACACAACCTTTTCAGTCTCGTTTGCAAGTTCGTGAAAAGAAAGCTATAGCCTGTTAGAGGTGGGAAAATGATCCCTCCCCCTGGGATAGTGAATTCTAGTTAGCAGATATTCCAGAGCGGGATTGTCCTCCCCGTCTCCGGCCGTAATGGGCACCCTGATGTTACTACTTGAATATTTCCTCTTTTTTGAACATGTTTTACTGTTCTAGGCAAGCCGGTATTTTATCATAAAAGTACTTTGAGTCAGGGATGTGACGTACATATTATTAGATTTTGGTAACTTCTCAGTGCTAGGCACTTTACAAGAATATACTCTCTCCAGTAGATAGTAAAAAAAATTGGCGCAAAAGCTGAGGAATATAATGAGCATTATTAATTGTGTTAGCTTAATCAAAACATTAACCAAAGCACTGTGAGAAAATAGGCATAAAGCCTAAACCCAGAGAACAACGGTTAACGTATTTCCAAATTTTATGAACAAATTTAAGCTTCCAGACTATTAGCCTATCGAAAGTACAAATACAGAATCCTGTATAATTCGCATTTTCATACAACGTAGATCAAGTCAACTCCAGACTCAATATTTACAGAGTAATTAGGTACATAAACAGCTGCTATCTGTCGAGAATATCTGGACGAAATTCAGACATCACTTTCATCAACGAATCGAAAAATTACACTAGATACTCTGTTAACAGGATACAAGTCAATGATTCTAGTGCGTTTTAACACACACTGTAAATCTGATTATATTGAATCGCTATGATCGAAAAGTCATTCGTAGTTCCTTTTAAAATAGATCAATGGAACATGGTCTCTTGCATAAGTTCAAGAAGAAGAGCGAAAAATGGAAAATTTTGACTTAGTCTCTTTTAACATTGGAGGATTCAATTGGATAATTTCATAGATAGTTTTATTTGTTATTAAAGAAATTTATAACAAATATTCTCCGATTGGGTTCTGGGGATGGCGTATGTCATTCTCACTCACACGGGAAGACTTTTTATTCGTGCTCATTTCGACCTACCTATACTTCAGAAATATTGAGGAATCACTTCCTTCCTTTGGGGAATCGCTTGCACACGAATCGCACAATTACAGAATATGCATTTTCAAATAGAACTTGTTTAAAGGCTTTTGACAGTACCACGTCGCATTAATTCTACTGTTCGCAGTGTTAGAAATATGAAGGTACAAAGTCCATTTTCCCACAATTTCGGCAGCCTGTAGGTCCGAAACTATGCACACTTCGAGAATTTGTCAAGAACTTTCTTCTTGTTTTCATGTCAGGAATCACCTTCAGACGTTTGTCGGTGTAATTCATACAGGCTGTTGAAAAATAACACTGACAAAACTACATCGCTAGATTACTGACATGAAAATACAGAAAGAAGTACAGAGCATCGATAATACAGAAATGCTTCTTTTCGGCGCTACAGGCTACTTAAACCATGGGAAAATGAACATTAAAATTTGATAACTTGATATTTTAACCATTAACAGTCAAAGAGTATGCCAGGATTGTAGTCGAAGGGGAGTGTTTAAAGTAATTGTGGAGGTGTAATTCATACTTCATTATACACTATTCATTCATCTTACTATATAACACACACACACTATGTGTATGTGTGTGTGTTTGTGTGTGTGTGTATGCGTGCATGTCTGTCTGTGAATGTGCATGTATGTATGTCATAATACTTTTAAGATTTGTGCATAACTAATAAGTAGGTAACTGATTTACGTCACATTTTACATTTTTTAAGAGAAACCAACAAAATATTTAATCTGCACGCTTCGAATCATTTTCATCGGCTTGTATGAATTGACAACATAACTAATCTCTTTTTAGAACATTTGTTTAACATTCGGAAGGTAGTGATTTCAATCCCAGCAGCCGACCAGCCTGAAGTTTTTCCTCAGTTACACCAGGCAAATATAGGAGTGGCATCTTCAACTTAGGCCCTGGCTGACACCTTGCCACATCCTTTCCCTTCCCCTATCACGACCCGAGCCTTAGATGCCTAAAGGCCATAATTCAAATTAAATTAAATCCAACCAACCTCTTTTAAATAATTTTAGATTTTCTTACTTGGCCTTTTATATATATATACCGTATATATGTACATATATGTATATCATATTCAGCCATTCTTCATCCACTGCTGGATCAAAGCCTCCCCCTTTTCTTTCCACATATCTCAGTTTGCTGCTACCCTCATCCCTGTAGCTCCTGAAAAACGCTTGATTTCATCCACCCATCTTACATTTGGACGTCGTCTCGGTCGTTTCGTTCCTCTACAAATCCAGTGTAGTACATTTGTCGTCCACCTTCCATCTGTTCGTCTAGATGTAACCTGCCCGTCACCACTTCATCATCTTCGCAGTCTTGATTACATCCTCTATCTTTGTTTGGCGTAAATCCATTCATTTGTCTTCCTGTCCCTCCTGATTATTCCAAGAATGCATCTTTCCATTGCTCTTTGTGTGACTCTCAATCTTTGAGTCGTTTGCGCATTCAATGTCCAAGTTTCACACCCATACATCATCACAGGTAAGAATATTGATTATAAACTTTACGCTTCAGACACATTGGTAGTTTGCTTTTGAAAATAAAGTGTAGTCTTCCAAACGAACTCCACGCCGTTTTACATCTTCTATTAATTTCGTCAGTCAACTTTGCATTCGATGTTTTGAGCTGGCCTAGGTAAACATACCCATCAACTATGCCTATTGTCTCTCCGTTAATCTTTACTACCTTCTTTGCAGCATGTTGATTGTACATTACTTCCCTTTTACTTAAATTCATTTTAAGGCATAGTTTCGAACTCCCATTATTAAGTTCTTTCATTCTGGTTTGTAGTTCTTATGGGCTTAAAGCAAACAGGACTATATAATCAGCGAATCGTAGGTAATGAAGATATTCACCATTAATTTTTATTTCAACTTCATCCCAATTTAAATTTTGGAACAAACTCTGCAGGACCGCTGAAAACAGCTTTGGAGAAATTGAATCCCCTTCTCCAACTTTAAATTTTTTCACTTTCTTGATGTAGTCTAATGACAGATGTGGCGGTCGAGTAAATGTTTTGCAGTAACTTGATGTATGCACTATCGATGCCTTGATGTTCAGGTGATTTAAGTACTGCTGCCAAGGAGACCGAATCGAAAGTTGTTTTTTTTCAAAATATATGAATTCCAAACATAGTGGAAGTCCATATCATTAGTCCTTTCCATAACTTAATTAAATGTAGGTATGTGGTCCATTGTGCTAAATCCACAACGAAATCCAGCTTGTTCCCTTTCCTTGTTAAAATATCAATGCCATTCACTACGAGTTAAAATAACTTTTGTGAACATTTTGTATAGAACTGACAGTAAACAAATTGGTCTGTAGTTCTTTGTCTCCTTTCTTGTACAACAAAAAAATAATAGAATTATTCCAACTTGACGGTATTTATCTCTTCCTTAGGCACACCGAGAATAATTTAGCAAGTTCTTCTTTCATCTTCTCACCTCCCCATTTAAACATATCTGCTGTGAGTCCATCTTCTCCTGGCGATTTTTGGTTCTCCATCCCTCGAAGTACTTTATCCACTTCTATTTTCACTACGTCTGGGACATCTACATCAATTTCTTCTGAGTCTTCATTTCCTAGCTCTTCTTCGGAGGACTACATTTCTCTGTTAAATTTTCAAATATTTTTTTAATTTCTTAATTATTTCGTGTTAAGGATCCTCATTTGTTAAGGTATAACAAATATTGGTAAACAAGCAGAACTATCATTATGGTTTAGTTAATAATTAATTGTTAGTTAGAAACTACAAACATTAAATAAACTACATGATTAGTTACACCAACGACACATACATACTTACCTCCGTCTTATCGCGACATAGGGCCGGCAATGGCGGATTTGCTACCTAATGTTCACACTAAACCTATCCTAGAAATAAGTAAAGCTATAGAACTTACTCTTATGAAAAGTTAATTCCTTTCCTTATTATTTCAGTAATAAATAATAAGGAACAAAATATTTTAGTGTTACAAAATATCAAAATATTATTTACAAATATCCCCACCGTAAGTAAACGTTCAAACTCGAAAAGAAAATACATATATTTTCAATTGCTGTTTTAATATGAACACCCTCGAGGGATATATTCAGATTTTCAACACTTTTCACAAGAAACGAAAACCCGAATATATATTTCCAAAACACTCCATCAAGTTCTTACGTTTCTAAGTACAACTGATTTCATTTATGTCTACTTAACTTATGTTCGATTCCTCATTATTTTTATCAAAATAAGACGAAAGCAATGATTTTAAAACTAATTAACTATTTTCAATTTCACCTATCTTGCATGACTATCATCAGAACCAAACAAAATACAAAATTCATATTTTCTTGTTTCGAAGCAAAGAAATTGTCCACCCTTTTGTGTCACATAGAACCATGTCCACGCGAATAATATTCACACACACTCACCCGAACATCACAAACAACATTATTAGAAAAAGTACATAAAATACTATTCCTCTAAGTAAAGGTATAACAAATATTGGAAAAGAAGCAGAACTATGATTATGGTTTAGTGTATAATTAGTTATTAGTTAAACCGACAAACATCAACTAAACTACATGATTAGTTACACCAAGGACACATACATACTTAACGCATCACGAACTCACTTTATAGCTACCATTTCGAAAACTATCAAAATTTTCCAGATTCAGTCTACTATCCTCGGGACTAATTTCCAAACGACGTGTAATGTTTCGTCGTTAGAAATCGATTGTTTTAAAATTTAGACCTACCACTTGTGTAGACAAAACTCCTCATTGCTCATCCTTGCTTGAGCGCGGCAATTGAGGTGTTGCTTACTACAGTTAGTACTAAAGCTACTGTGGAAATAAGTAAAACGATACAACTTAATCTTACGAAAAGTTAAGTGCGATTTCTTATTATTTTAGGCATAAATAATAAAGAGCCAAGTTTAGTTTTACAAAATACAAAATATTACTTACCAATGTTTTCACCGTAAGTAAAAATTCAAACTCAAAATCAAAATACCGGCATCTTCAATTGCTATCTTCATATGAATTCCCTCGAGGGAAGTATTCAGATTTTCAATACTTCTCACAAGTAATGAAAACCAATATGTTTGTTCAAATCCCTACATCAAGTTCTTACATTTGTAAGTACAACTGATTTCATTTATGTCTGCTTAACTTAAGTTCGATTCCCCAGTATTTGTTTGAAAATAAGGGAAAACCGATGATTTTAAAACTAATTAACTATTTTCTATTTCACCTTCCTGGCATGACTTGCTTCAGAACCAAACAAAATACACAGTTCATATCTCCCTGTGTCTTCTGACAAACATAATGTGAACATTACACTTTCTCTTCGATTAGTTCGACACATATCCTCATCCAATTAACAAAAAAAACGCAATCCCTTTCACTGCTCTATTCATCCGTCTAAGAGAAAAACTACACCACCGTCACTTCCTTTATATTTCATGACCGTACATATGTCGAAGCAAAGCCACTGTCCACGATTTTGTGACCCATAGAACAATGTCCAAGCTATTAATATTCTCGAACACTCCCTCGAACTGCACAAAAAACATTATTTGAAAAACTTCATCAAATTATACGTTTCAATTTTAGGGTATAACAAAATTTTGAAAAAAAAAAAAGCAAAACTATATTTATGGTTTAGTGGATATTTATTTATTAGCTACAACCGACAAATATAAAATAAATTACATGATTAGTTCCACGAAGGAAACATACATACTTACCTCCGCGTTATCGCGAAACCATTTTATAGCTACCAATTCGAAAAATCCCATCAAAATTTTCAGGATTCAATCTACCATCCTCTGGAGTAATTTCCAAGCGACGTGTAATGTTTCCTCGTTTGAAATCGATTCTTTCGCGCAGGAGATTTACCATTTCTGTAGACAAAATTACTAATTTCTCATCCAGGCTTGGTCGCGGTATACCAGTGTTGTGTTCGATACCCAGTATCTTTATGAAAATAAAGGGAAACCGATGATTTAAAAACTAATTAACTTTTTTCTATTTCCCCTACCTGGTATGACTATCTTCAGAACAAAACAAAATACACAATTCATATCTTCCATTTCTATCTGACATCCATAATCCGAACAGTACACTCTCCCATCACCTTTGCCAGCACTTTCCATCTCATGAGCATTGGATGTTCACGATTGTTACAGCTATTTATCACAATGTTGGAAATATAATTTACGTGTATTAGTTCACCACATATCCTCATCCATTTAACTAAAAATCGCAATCTCTTCTCGCTGCTCTATTAGTCCATCTAAGACAAAAATAACACCACCGTCAATTCCTTTATATTTATAACCCGTGCATATGTCAAAGCAAAGCCACTATCCACCATTTTGTGACCCATAGAACAATGCCTACTATAATGATATTCTCGCATATTCCCCCGAACTTCACAATCAACTTTATTGAAGAAAGTACATAAAATTAAAGGTTTCTAATGTAAGGTATAACAAAATTTTGGAGAAAAAGAACAACTATAATTATGGTTATGTTATAATTTGTTATTACTTACAACTGACAAACAACAAATAAACTACATGAATATTTACAACAAGGACACATACATACTTACCTCCGTCTTATCGCAAACTCATTTTATAACCGCCAATTAGAAAACTCACATTAAAATTTTCCGAATTCAGTCTACCATCCTCCGGAGTAATTTCCAAGCGACATGTAATGTTTGCTCGTTAGGAGTCGATTGTTTTATGCAGGAAACCTACAACTTCTGTAGGCAAAACTAGGCATTTCTCAATCTGGCTTGGGCGCGGTAATATAAGCGTTCGTTAGCACAGCAACTACTAAACATATCGGAAAAACAGGTAATACTATACAAATAATTCTTATGAAATTTTAAGTGCAATTCCTTTACTATTTTATTCATAAATAATACGGAATCAACTTTAATGTGACAAAATATCAAAATATTACTTACCAATGTCTTCACCGTAAGTAAACAATTAAACTCGAAATCAAAATACGGGCATCTTCAATTCCTGTCTTCACATGAATTCCCTCGAGGGAAGTATTCAGATTTTCAATACTTTTCACAAGTAATGAAAACCTGGATATATATGTTCAAATCTCTACATAAAATTTTTACATTTATAATTACAAGTGTTTTCTTTTATGTCTACTTAACTTCGAATAACCAGTATTTTATGAAAATAACGGGAAACCGATGATTTTTTAAACTAATTAACTATTCCCTATTCCACCTACCTGGTATGACTATCTTCAGAACAAAACAAAATACACAATTCATATCTTCCATTTCTATCTGAC
>JAGDQP010007754.1:0-51134 GCA_022664845.1 Lepisma saccharinum | reverse complement strand
TCTGGTCCTTTAGAATGTAAAACAACTTACTACGAACAAGTTATACATTAGCAACGCTACGAAGTATTGCTTAATTAAAGAAGACTTACATATTAAGTTTAAGAAATGGATACTCAGAATTTTACGTCTGCTTTGGTACATAATCGTGTGGAGTTTGAAACGATGTTTTCAATGTTCTATTTTATATTTGCAATTTAAAATGTTTTAATACTAATTTCCTTTTTTTAGCTGGACCATGTTTTGATGAGTCATCAACAGAATCCTGCTCAATTGTTTGCATCTAGTCCAGTGAGAGGCTTGGAGCCGTCGGAGTTAGTCTATAGCATCCAGAAAATAGTAAATGAGAATGAGAAGTTGAAAGAGGAACTAAAGGAGAAGAATGAGAAGTTAACGTGCCAAAATGAGAAAATGTATGAATTGCTTCAGCAAAGTCAAAAGTGAGTATTTCAAGTACTTTTATTTTAATGCCAAAATGAAATTGTGCAATATTTAATTTATCCGAAAGTGCATAATGTAAATAGTGATGAGGCGTGTTCATTTACTTAACGCATAGTTGTCCTAATAAAGGCTTTGTGCATACGACGAGAATCATGGGTCACAGTATTGGGAATTCGAAAGTATGTTTCTTTAAAGTTTTTTTTAGGAGGCCTTGCGCAGTTAGTACTTCCTAACCTCTGTTCTGTAAGATTAAATCAATATGCTAATTTAGTGGTAAAAATAATTTAGTCTAGTTTTAAATGAGAGTTGTAGTGGGTGAGCGTTTTGTCCAAAGGATTAGAATATTCTATTTTAAGTCTATCTGTCGGAACACATCTAATAAATTATTTTTCAATAAGTGAATGTTTCACATTACATTATTAAGATAATCTATGTTAAAATCATTAATCGACGCTTTTTTTAAAAAAATAAATTAAGTCCGCGAAGCTTCCAGACAGAGCATTTATAAAAGTGAACCAATCCCTTGCTCACCCGATTTATAGCCTCCTACCTTTTTACGTGACGTAAATTAATAAAGTAATACTGGTATTTAATAATGGTAATTTATTAAATAAACCAAAGGAATTATTCTTATTATTGCATACAAAGCTATGTTTAATTACCTTTTTTTTTATTATTATTAATTTTCATCACATTTTGAACGGAATAAGAGTTGTATAGTAGACTTAAAGAAAGCCAAAGGAGGTTTGTATCTTAGTCTCACTTGAATAAACTGCACTGAATAGAATACAATTACTCAATCACACTGTGAGGGTCTCAATGCGCCGAAGTACTCTCCTATCTGTGTAGACTTCGACTTATTCACAGACTTCCATTTGACGAGCTCCTTCGCATACTGAGACAACCATGAGACAATTTCGCAGTACTGTTTAACGATGCAACAACTACTTGTGAACTGCCCTCTTTTGAACACCGATACGTTTAACGTTGTGGTATATCCGGAGCTCACAGTGCTGTAATCCCGTGTGTTACGCAACAAGAATGTCACCTTGAGGCCACTCCAATGGTTCACTCCTATGACCAGTGGGTGATTTTTCAGTGTGGGTAATTGGGAGGATCTGGCTGTTCAAGGTAGCCTGTCTAATTCCTGTAACTATACATCAATATGTAAATGGTACAAAGAGTCACTTACCTATTTTCGTGCTTTCATGTAGACTGTTTTTCTTTTAGTGGTTTTCTTCTCTTGAGTCTTGATAAGACCCGTAGTATACCTAATACTGCAATTTTAGTTTGTCATATTTTCCACACGAATAAAATGAAAAAGTTAGTAGAAACCGATAATTAGTAAGCACGCTGAGTACAGGATAAAGTGAACCTAGCATTAAGTGGTTTGATTCACTAAGTTAGAATTTAACGGTAAATTTAAATAGGAAATTGATAACTCAATCCATGCCATGCCATTGGTAGCGGTTAATAAAATACTGAGTTCACCGAATCAGGTTCCTAGTAACTGACTTTCTGCAAGTTGTTCTACGGATCTTTCGTAATCAACTCGGGCAATTTTCTAGCCTGTGGACGGGATGTGAATACTCTTTAAGTATTGTTACTTGATGCCAGTCATTGTAAACATTGATGGTCAGTATATATTACGAATTCAGTACCTTTTAAATAGTTATGGAATTTTTTGATAATATAAATGATAACTAGGCATTCCAATTCTGTAATAGTATAAGATTTCTCATTATTGCGAAGGCAACGACTTGTAAATTGAATAATCAAATTTTCATTCAATTTGCCTTGACCTATGTAGCCCGCTATTGCTATCGAGGATGTATCAGTCACAAAGTAAAATGATTTAGAAAATTATGGTTAACTAAGAGATGAAATCGTTAAAAGTTGTTTTAAATTTAGAAAAGCATTATTAATTTATGCTGTCCAGACCCATTTCTGTTTCTGTAAAAGTTTATATAATGGAGCAGCAATTTTATAATAATTAGGAATGAACTTAGCTCTCCAATTGCATAAACTAAGCCATCTTTGTAAGGCCTTCTTGGTGTTAGGTTGTGGAAAATTTCTAATCACTTCATCTTTAATATTAATTGATTTAATATTACTTCCTGAAATACTATGACCTAAAAACTCAATTTCCTTTTGGGCAAATACACATTTCCATAGTTTCAATGTTAAACCATCCTTTCGAAAAATTTCAAAGATTATTTGTAGTTGTTTGAGATGAGATTCAAAATCTTCTGCGAAACAGCACAGGTCATCGACATAAGATCAAAGCATGTATGAGTATTAATATCAAATAGTGTTCATCGTACTTATAAAAACTGCGACAGCACTTGAAAGACCGAAAGGTAGCCTACAAAATTGATATTGTCTATTAAGGAACCTGAACGCTGTTAATTTCTTACTTTCCTCAGCCAAACGAACCTGAAAATATCCCCAAGAAAGGTCTAATTTAGAAAAATATTGAGCTCCTTTAAATCCAGGTTCCAATTTTCAACTTAAATTCGTGGGACTGTAACCAATTTATTTAATTCTTTTAAATTTAAAACAGGTCTAATACTTCCATCAGCCTTCCAAACATTTTTGGAGTTCATCATTTACTTCGTTAATTTTCGAATTTGGTAACGGGTACTGTTTTACTTCAATAATCGTTTTCTTTGAGTTGTATTTTATATTCAAAAGTTTTATTCATCCCCCCAAGTTTATCATCAAATAAGTCTTTATATTGAATCAATCAACTTCCTTTTGATTAGTATTCAAGTTATTTAAAGTAGATACCATTCTCTTAATATCGGATAAGGTAATCCTCGTTTTCTTTGGACCATGGATTTTACTAACTTCAAACACCTGTTTGGTCCCGCGCAATGTCCGATTATTCAGTTTAAATTATCAGTTAATACTTGATTACTTACATTTGCAGTTTCATCGTTTTGATTTGATGTTACCGTATTTGTAATCTGATTATTGGTTTCAAGGTTTGAGTTACCTGAATTCTGAATTGGTTGCATTGAATTTACCATATAACATTCACCTTGCGATCTAGTAAACGGAGGTCTTCTTTCTGGTTCCTAAGATCGTTGATGGTTTCTGTTATTATAATTTCTACTTCTATAAAAGGTCCTACCATAAAGACCATTTCTGCTTTGAGATTGTCTAGTTTTAGTGAAAGTAACATAATTATTTTGGTAAGGGTTAATTGTTATGCCTTGAAGTCTATTTCTTTCATTTCTGTTAATAAATTTCTTAGTTGCTGGTGTCTTATTTCGAAAGTAATTCAACCTCCTCAGGATTAAAAGATAATTGATCGTCAAACAATTTGATAAGGATAAGTTTCTTTGAAGATGGACAGGTAACATTTTGAATAAGTTCTTCAATAGCTCGTGATCGGTTGTAGACTCGTCGATATTTCTAAATTTTGCTATCAAACGCAATACCTGAAGTTCGTAGTTATCTATAAGGTTCCAGTTTATTCTTTGTTTTCAGTAACTCCTGTTGTTTATCAAGATTTTCTAAACAACAGTAGTACTGTAGGAACTCAAAGCAGAAATCATAGAAACTATTCATATATCTGCGACGGGATAGAAACCAACCTTTTGCTGCATCTTGCATCGCGTGGTTTACAAGATCAAGATTACTCAATTCCGAGATGTCAAGGCTTTCTATAAATGAGGATAACATTGTTAAATATTATTTGGGACTTTGCCTTGTGATACTTCCATATCATCGCGGCGTGCAAGAGTAATCTTTTGCTTTAATACATCTTTTGGCTTTTGTCCGTAAACAACTCGAACAAGAATCTTTCATGATTATTTTTTTATATATTTTCACGTATGTTAGTATAATTATCATGATAATTTCCTACTACTACTATTGTAGGTCAGACAGCTACAAGGAGAATTTTGTCTAAATGCATCTTCTTGATGATTTGTTGCGTTGACTTGAAGATTTGGTCTTTGCAATTGCTCGTAGTTTTGTAAGAATTCTTTCCAAGATATAACAGCTTGAAGCTGTGAGAAAATCTCACTGATCTGTTCTTCCTGATTTGTTCAGTGAAAGAAATATGATTTTGGATCCTTTCGTCAACTTCGATGGATATATTGGACATCTGCTCCTGGATCTGATTAATTTTTTGTTGAAAACTATTTTCAAGCAAATCCATCTTCTTTTCCAGGCGTATTTGGTTGTCATCTAATTTAGTAGTTATATTAACTTGAATAACCATCAATTCTTGTTGAAATTTTGCATTTTCCTTCTTGGAATTTTCCATTCCTTTGCTAACCATTTGAATAGCTTGGAGATTTTCTCTGAGAAATTTGTATTGCTTCCAGATTTTCTTCCTTCATTGATTGAATGGCCTTTAATTCATTGATTGAATGGCCTTTAATATCACATCAAACATTTCAGTACTTCTCGTAGAACCTTCCTCTGTATTATCAGGCATTTTGTAGTCTCTTCTTTGAAGAATATTTATTCTTTTTAAACTTTGTGTCGTCATTCAACTATTTTCTTCTTTTTCTTCTTGAACACACCCCTTTTTTACATTTCCTGTGATCGAGCGCTATAGCTTGGCGCCAATAACTTGCAACCGCACGGACCTCATGGATGGAATATTGAATGTTTCATTAAATAGGTTTTCTCCATTACTCTGAATTTGTGGGCTGTAAGTCCTCAAATCACTTTGTAGGTCCTTTAAGCATCGATCTAGGAATCTTTAAGCAGTCGAACCTGCAGATCTATTCTTCCGTGTCCCTGGTCCACCGTGCGAAGGCGTCGAGCGTGCTAGTCGCAGAATAGTAAGCAGGTGAAAGGAGTAAAAACGCTAAAATTGCTTTTAAATAAAAAACACGAAACTGGGAGGAAGGTGACTTTATTTGGTCGTGGAGCTCTGTTAAGCTCCAGAACTGCTGGGATAGCAGAACCTATCATTAAGTTGTTATGATTTCATAAGCCCTCCAGGAGCATATACTTCCCTGGGTAAGATAAATTATTGCGATTATACAATAAAAGAAGTTAATAACTTTGAAACTATAAAAAATAACCAAAAGAGAATTAAATAATAATAATATAAATGCAAAACGAAAACAATCAAAGAAAGACTTGAATTAAATAATAAATAAGAAAGTTAGTCACTTCACTTAGATAACGACTTTCCTGCTGCCATCTAGTGAGCACCAAACACAACTTTTCAGAAATGCGTAATTCCTATCACGAGACAAATATCAATTTACATATAAAATCGTGATCTTTTCCAGGAATCATTTCATCAACATTTAAGTAATGAATTGATCATAATGAAATAATAATAATAATAATAATAATATACTTCATACGTGCAGGAGGCTGTCACAAGGTATCTTTCAAACACTAACTGTACCTACATCAACGTGTTATACTGACCGTTCAAGGATTACTGACTACGTCTATCCAATTTTCATTTTATCAGTTCAAGTGGATTAATATTTCCCTGCAAAAGTGACTTGGAAAAGGTGACTACTAGTAAACAACTACTAGGTTATTATCAACAACAGCTTTTGAAGTGAACGAGAAAAATTGCGGTTTGGTAGTCGACCTTTTTTCTCAGTACAGTATTCTCAGAGTACTTTCTTCCACTGTGCTAGCGGATTACTAATGTAGCATTTCTTCAGTGGAGTAGTACCTTGCATACCATGAAAAAATTCGTTAATACTACCATTCAGATGCAACTTTTGAAACCTACTGACGACTGATACCATTTTAAATCGTCCAGTTTGGTCCACACGACTGTCTCAGATTTCATTCATAATTTTTATATGGGATCTACGTGCAAAATTATAAGACCCGTATTTTTTTCTATTTACCACAAAAAAAAAATTTCCTTCGATTTATAGCCTTTCGAAATAGCCGGCCTCAGAACGAGTAGTTCGAAAAAGCAAAAATTATGTCAAGTTTAAAAGTTTATTATGGAGAAACTAATGTACTTCGTAGCATAAGCTGAATGGTATGAAGAAAACAAAGTAGTGTGCTTCAGTAGAGGGTAAAATTTTCCCTGGTGCTCCAATACGATTCGCGCAATTCACTCGCAATGTTGCCAACTTTTGAGATTTTTTTTTGTAACTTTAGATACAATTTTTTCGGTACCCATGGGTCGTACGACCATTTGCTTCCACCACTATAAGCACCTCTATAAGGTGTGTTAAAACTGTAAAGGACGTGCGTTTCTGATCATTACGTCTCAAGTTACAGACAGTGTCATGAAAAGCTGAAAAATTGATTAAGTCGCCATGTTTGGGCGCCATTTTCTCAAAAAAAAAAAAACACCTTTTAAAAATCTGAATTTTTTACTAGTATTCGAGAAGTGTCTGAACATTAATATCCTTTTTACCGTTTGTGCGACCCGAACCCCTAACCTTCGTAATTAATTATTGAAATTTCGATTTTTGTACTTGTGATACTATGATTTTCTGGTGGTTATAAATGGACACTTAGATCCTATATACAAACTTGGGACCCATAAGTAACACGAAAATGATCCAAAATAGATGGAAATGTGTTCAGGTAACAAAATACCTGTGGCAGGGTGAAATAGGACGAAATCAGCGATACCACAGTGTTGCTAAGCCAGGTCTGCTGTAGGCGAAGAGGAAGCCAATGATATGCATATGAGATATCAGTGTTGCTAACTTAGGCAGCTATAATGGATCAAAGTTCAAAGAAGGGACCAGTACAGCGAAACAACAAAAGGAATAACTGCAAATTATGTAGACAATAGAAAAGTATGTACTGTACGTTATTTTTTATTCTCTTGGATATATATAATGTATGTTGATTTACTGAATGACACATAAGTATAAGAATACTGTCGACAAAGCTAGTAAATACGTTACAATAACTAAATGATAAAACATTAAACTTTATTATTGTTAAATTACTAACACGAAGGTAATGTTAAAAAAATAGCATCAAGATAATATCAATTTTTTTATTATCCAATTCTGTTAGTTTAAAAATAATATGTCGAATCTAATTATTCAAACATTCAATAAAGTAAACAAATATTTTCAAAGTTGGAATGGAGGAAACTTCCGATTTTTATACACCGAGCCTCTGTAGGTGCAGATAAATCATTAATATTAAGGAGTGAAAAGTATGTGACTGGACCGGGGATTGGACCCGGGACCTTTGGGTAACCGTCCCAATGCGCTAACGCCTGCACCACCTAGTCCATCCGCTTCCCAACCTTCCACTCTTGATGTCAATGTTCTCTCTCGAAACCACAACTCCCAGTTGTGCTTGGACTTTCCTGTGATGAACTTTCCTTTAATATTAATGATATCTGCACCTACAGAGACGTGGTGTATAAAAATCGGAAGTTTCCTCCATTCCAACTTTAAAATTATTTCTTCCGTGTGAGATGTTCACCATTATGAGACACACATCAAGAGTGGAAGGTGTGTAATTGGGAAGCGGATGTACTAGGTGGCGCAGGAGTCAGCGCGTTAGGACGGTTACCCATAGGTCCCGGGTTCGATTTCCGGCCCAGTCACATACTTTTCACTCTAATATTAATAAACAAATATTGTTGTTTCATAAACAAAGTCAAACATTTATCATATTGTCAATTATATTTCATAATTGGTCAAAATATTTGTCGTTGCCATAGTTGCAGCTTTTTTTAAAAAAAATTATTGAAGCATTTTTTTTTTTTTTTTAATTTCTCATTATCTGTAATGAAAAATGCACTAAGTATATGCTAGTTTGTACATTTTGGGTAAGTTAGCAATAGTAAACATAATACATAACAATGAAATGTCCATTTATAACCACCAGAAAATCATAGTGTCACGAGTACAAAAATCGAAATTTCAATAATTAATTGCGAAGGTTAGGGTCTCGGGCCGCACAAACGGTAAAATGGATATTAATGTTTAGGCACTTCTCGAATACTAGTAAAAGATTCAGGTTTTTTTTTTCTTTTTTTTTTTTTATAGAAAATGGCGCCCAAACATGGCGACTTAATCAATTTTTCAGCTTTACATGACACTGTAACTTGAGACGTAATGATCAGAAACCCAAACCCTTTACAGTTTTAACACACCTTATAGAGTTGCTTACGATCGTGGAAGCAAATGGTCGTAGGACCCATGGGTACCGAAAAAATTGTATCTAAAGTTAGAAAAAAAAGTCTCAAAGTTTGCAACATTGCGAGTGAATTGCGCGAATCCTATTGGAGCACCAGGGAAAATTTTACCCTCCACTGAAGCATACTACTTTGTTTTCTTCCTACCATTCAGCGTATGCTACTAAGTACATTAATTTCTCCATAATAAACTTTTAAACTTGCCATAATTTTTTATTTTCGAACTACTCGTGCTGAGGCCGGCCATTTTGAAAGGCTATAAATCGAAAGATTTTTTTTTTTTTGTGGTAAAAAGAAAAAAATATGGGTCTTAATAATTTTGCACGTAGATCCCGTGTAAAAAATATGAAAGAAGTCTGAGACCATGATGGGGACTATTTTACTCTTGCCTGGACGATTTGAAAAGGGAATCAGTCTGACGTGTACGCTATTACCGCTAATTTTTACATATACGTTCGTAATCAAACATAAGCATACAGTATTAACCTATTCCCACCCATTTAATATTTCATTAACGAAATAGGGAACAGGTTCACATATCCTATTTTAGATCTTATTATTCACAACGACGCAGCATATTTTTTCATTGTAATAGAAGTCAAACGTTCCTCCCTACGCATAGAGAAAAAATTCCCTCCTATATAATATGCAATATATAACTCAAAACAACCAATCTTTGGCTTATCATCTTTTATGCACATAGTTTCATTTATTTATATATTTTGGTTTTTGTTTTCTTCCAGGTACATTGAACAAAGCACCACGATGTTAGAGCGAAGATCTGAGTCTCTTCAAACAAATGCTGTGAACAATGGTAAACTTGTTTCTTTAGAACAAGAGAAAGCCAAACTTAGCGAAGAACTAAGCAATGCAGTGGCAAGAATTGGCGAGTTGGAAGTAAGTTTTCTAATGATACGAACCTTTATCTAGCTATGTGAAAAAACACACACAATTTTCTGTAGTAGAAAGACATTACAAAGACATTTTGAAAGGTAGGTATTCGTAGACAAAGCAAGTATATTCTTACCGTAGTCAGTCCTGAAAATGGTAATTTGATGATTTAGCTTTTTTAAAATAAATACTTTTATAGGGGTGTAAGTTGAAAAATGTATAGAATAATTCGTCAACATCCTAGTAGGGAATCGAACACCGGTCTTCCGATTGCCGTTTAGGTGCTTAACCAATTAGACCAAATTCTTCAGATGAGTACCTACCCTCAACATCGTTATATTTCAATAATGAAAAAGCTAAAAAGTTCGTATTTTGTTCACAAATAGGGTTTTAATATGCCTTTGGTTAAAGAGAAAATAATGGAATTATATTTACTAGTGTTTCTTATTTACGTTGAATTTTTAACTGCAGTTTCTTTCACGTCAGGTTTCATATTCTTTGGTTCCTTTCTTCAAAGTGTGGTTAACTTTATTCATAAGCGACGAATAAATTTAATTCTGTGTGTGTTTGAGCCTTTTTCGTCAACATAAATATTTATGTAAGCTTCTAGAGTAAATCCAAAAAAACGTATTTACCGTTAGAGAAAAGTGCAGCGAAGGTTATATATAAATGAGAAATTCATCATTAAATACAATTAAGTAATTGTTAACCGAAAGTAGATTACAGGCTATACAACTTTGAACTTTTAGCCTTCTTTTATTATTGAAACAGATTATTTTTACCGTTTGTTCCGTCTGCAGAATGGTGTATACACTTTTCAGGGTTGGTTCCATTCTGGAGCGTATGGTCCTAATATGGGAATACGACGAAATTCTGTGCATGTGGTGTATTCCTCCGACTTCAGGAGAATCAGCTCAACTGCGTTAATGCTGTTAGGCGAGGCATTCCGTTTCGTATGGAATTTTTCAGAATTGAGAATATTTCTGCAGATTGTGTGCATTACGAATGAAATAAATGTCAATTCGTTTTACACAAACAGCATGTTAGTTGAAAGATCGACAGATAAAAATGGTTGCTAGCCTAGAGGGAACCGAACCCCAGTTTTCCGATGTATAACAGAGCCATAGACTGGCAATAGAGACGGGGGTTGATTCTACGATAGGTGGTGACAAATTGTTGTGTGCATTTTTCAACTTGATTTGAGATTCTAGCATGAATGAAGTCCAACTGGAAGAGTGAGAGGGTTGGGGTGTAGAAGGTAGGAAAATAAGGAGCACAAAGGAATAATAAAAATCTTGAACGAAAAGTGAATATATTATGTCACGAAGTAAGTGGAGTGGTAGAAAACTAATTGAAATATAATGCATAACAGAGAAAATTACATTATGTTGCTATGACGAACTATAGTATTTGCATAGTGACTCCCAGTAATTGAAGAATGCGTTCTCTCCTTGTGGAGTATATTATTATTTCATTTCTTAAAAGAGAAAAGGTGAACACAAACATCCCTTTCTTCTAAATAGTTTGTACTCTTCACCATAAGATGAACTTATTACTGTTGTAAATCTTGACTCTTCTGATTTTAGTACTGGTTATGGAATAGAAGTAGTGCCTTGAATTTCGCGGATGCTACAGTGTGAAACGAATAGCAATTATTATAAGAAAATAGATAATAAACACCGAAATTTACCATATGGGGTCCGGTATATCTCATGTAGATCTCTTCCCGAAAGCTAACTTCACGTTAACTTCGCATTCGGAAATTTCAGTTCATAGATATCAACTGCACCCATATGCAGAAATTACTGAAGAATAATTTTAGACCAGTCTCCCGAAATAATCTCGCTTGATTGTTGATGCATAGCTGAATTATCTAGTATGAAGTAGCTTGTGAATCGAAGTAAACTTATGTTAGTTTTCAAGCACCTAGTAACAAAATATTTAATGTATCACATGTGTAAGAACTATAATAAAGTAGTGAGGACCTAGTAAAAGATATACCAAAGACTAGGTGTTCTATGTACCAGAAGGTACACTTTAGCTTTCTCATTTATACTTATAACCAAAAGTCCTGTAACCTAGCTACCCTATAGGTAGATGGGTTACTTAGAAGAACCTCACTTTCTTGGCGAAGGGCATCGCATATTGGTCTTTGCACTCGCACTATACTTTCGATTCAGATTCAAACGTGGTTCGTGCTTAAATGTTAGATTTGTAGTAGTAGTTACAGTACTTAAACGAATTTTCATCTCTATTGGTTTATCCTCAATTTTATCCTTTAGTTTTGACTTTTCTCCGCCCTTACCTTCCCGTTGTGTACGAAGGTTCTTAGTAACTTTTCTCTTCACTGAAACTTTGAAATTATTTACTACTAGTCTTTACGGCAACGTGTGGTTACAGGCTTTCAAATAATGCATTTCACTATGCTTTTGGTAGGTAGAATGAATAGATAGTGTAATCTCATGGCTTATTGCATACCATTACAGCTTTTGTCTGTTGAATGTTGGGGAAACCAGGAAAAAAATCAAGTCTGGTTGGCCGATTCTAGAAATTGAACGCAGAGGCTCCCAATAATGTGAAAACTAAAACGATAAGTTTTAGATTTTATGCAACACTGCGTGTTTTCGTTGCAGTCGCGGACGACACTAGGGAGCTACGCAGGTTTCAGTCCTGTTGTCAACCATTATGACACAAATTTTCCAGAATTTTTGTAACAGTTTATGTCGGTATAGTACTTGGCCGCTGTCTTCCACTTCCTGTCCTCTGGAAGAGCGAGGGATGTCATTTCATACCAGTGACAGGGTTTGTCCTAAAGTGCCTGTACAGCCCAGTAATGAAAATTATCTTATATTCACACATATATAATCGATAATAATTGATTGAATGAATCTTAATCAGATTCTTATTGTTGATTTAATGTAGCTGAGAAGAAAGGAAGGAACGTATTATTAAATAAAATAAATTTGTATTCTGTATTATCACAATTACATACTTTGAATGTTAATTGTAATCGCCCTCGACGGAAAACCGTCAAATTTGTAAAAGCACTTTCCACCATCTACCGGATAGCTTCTTCGGCACAAAACAACAATTTGATATGCTGTAATTTGAATAATATCATTATAACACATGGATTATCGTACTTTTTATACAACACTGAAGACTGTTGCAGTCGTTTTACAGGCCTCATTGGCATTTGTAAAGCGTGTCAGTATTATTATAAAGGATTCTAGAGTGCAGTAATTATTTCCGTTCGTATTTTGTAGACAATGTTATTGAAAGCCGATGCAAAGGAAAGTGAGCTGAATCTCAAAGCAGAAGAATATAAACAGGCAGCCAATAAATTTGCAGACCAACTGAGAAAAATTCAAGATCAAGAACAAGGTAGGTAATGCATGTATAATAGTAAAGTTTATACTATTCTATAGGAAAGTGTGCTGTAAGTGTTAATTTCTGTCTGTTGTTATTTTCATAATTATTCTTCATTTTCGTTTTGTGTGTGGTCTTTTTAACTTAATTTGTCTCCAGACCTGCTTTTATGTTCAGGTTCGTGTGAAGTTTTCATTGTATGGATTGCCCTGAATATGGATGGGGGTATTTAAGCGTGATACTATATTCTTTTTGTTGCCATAGAAACTGCACGATTCCGTGTATAAACAAACTATGTAGACACATGAAGTACCATGTATACCGGTAAATGTTGTCTGAGTAAACAGATAAATCCAATACAACTTTGTGATTCACTCCTCATTCATAGTTCTTTCGATTGACCTTGGTGCGTCACCAAACTATTCGATATCTAAAAATATCTTACGGGCATTATTTTCAGTGTGGGATACACAGATATACCCCACTTTAGCTTCTCGTCCTTTCGTACAGTCAACACCAAAAGTTTGTATCCAGTCATTAAATTTCCTCTCCGAATAACTTCGGAGTGGATGGACCGATTTGAGTACACTTTCCAGTAACTTAAAGAGCATGTGATTTTCTGTAAGTTACACTAAACTGAACTCAAGTGGGCCTATTCATTGGAAAGTTATTCAGAGTAGAAATTTTACGATTTGGTACAAACTTTTGGCGCGGACTGTACAGTTCTATTCGGTCACCATAGTAACGCAATGAAAGTGACGTCATAAATTAGCTAGTCTATTTGAGGCTTGAGCCACAGTTGGCTAAAGACCATACATAAATGCAATTCTAATTAAACAGTCTTTATTCGAAACATAAACCATCCCAAGTCATTTAAGATTTACAGCTGAAAGCTCAGTCATTTACATGTGATCTTTATTTCGACTTTTCAGCAGATGATAATGAAAGTAGTATAGTTTTCTTATAATTTTCATGGTTGGGCTAGAAACGCAACTATTGCCGAAGCACGTCACAAGCCTGAGGGATGACGTTCCTCGGCGAGCAGTTCCGGGGAAAGAGATGGGTAAAGAAGGTCCAGGGTGTAATGATATTGGAAAACAAATCCGAAAAAAGGCAACAACTTCCAAAATAAAGTCATGATGCAAAAATAAAAATAATAATCTTAACCAAAAACAGTACCGTCGACAAGTCATTGTCTAAAGACACCCACTCTAAAAATCACCTCTCTTGCAAGTTCTTCCAGTGCAAGCTTTTCGGAGGACAAAATATCTCGGATAAACTAGAGAGAGAGAGAGAGAAAGAGGGAGAGGGGTGGTAACCAAATACTTTATACAGTGAATACCAGTACAACTTCAACTTTGACAATTAATTTACAACTAATTTTAAAATCTGATCAATTCGGGAGAGTAATACAGAATTATCGGGACCTACTTTTAAACTAAATTGAAATTTTAAGCAGTTAATCCGAAGAGAAAGAAAGATATTACTGAAAAACGGAATCAAAGTATTCGCAAAATCGACGTATCATCAATCGCATATTCTTTCGAAAAATAGTCGATATTACGGTAAATAGTTGGCAAAATTCTGAGTTAATATCCAAAGATATTCTGCTGTCAGGACACACACACACACACACAAAACCGCATACTCAACACCAAAGTAATGCATTCACTTTGCTTAAGGTAGTTCCTAGTAGAACCTAATTTACCTTTCAACTCCTGATCAAAATCAACGATGGTGGTTGAATCCTTAGAATTTTATGAGATTATTTCTTTATTTTCATCCAAAAACCAATCAACTTATTTAATTAACCAATTCCTTCAATTAATTTTCTATTCCAAGTTTATTGCCAAGAAACTAATTAAAAATTTCCCACCCTAAATCACTTTTAGTAGTATTTATGGTCGTCTGCAATTTACACGCGACGAGCAACTGAAACCTTAAGTTAGTTATATTTGATTTATTTTCGCTTACCAAAGATTATCGATCATAAATTAATCCGAACCTTCTTGAAAGAATTCAGTTGTTCTACCCTTTGATGTTTTAAATTAGCGTTAACACAATTCGACTACCATTCCGAGCCTTTCTACTGAAACATGAGGTATCGAGTATATTGAGTAATTTTGGCACAATTTGTCACGTTCTCTACCAACAAGAATTCTGTAGACATAAGAAGTATTTTGATTACTAATTTTAACTAATTCAGATCGTCCAGAACTTAATTGAAGATTATGATTCCAAAACTCGCCCAGTCCATTGCCGTCTTTCCTAAAATTAGCGTGTTGATTCATACTGTAGCCTGTCGTTTTTACTTTATAACTGCCAGTGATTCCAAAACTTGCTTTGTGCCGTATTATAGATCTTGAATTTGTATGTAATATCTTAGAACTCACCAGTTTTCGTATATTATTTTTGCTATTTCTAAAAATGTTTGAAAATGGACTAATTTAGTTTTGGATTCATACTCTTCAACTACCAGTTAAGAGCGAACACACAACTTCTATTTTCTCAAATTCCTTTAAAATCCATTCAAAAGTATTGAAAATATTTATCTTAAATCAGCAATTTTATGATCTTGAGATGTATTTTATTTCAGCAAGATCAGCGCTGGGCATCCTTGTTCTATGGAAAGAGGGTGTTTCAACTGCGGACATTCGTAGAAGGATAGTGTGTGCACCATCGTAGTAAAATGTTTACAACTGGCTTGACAGCTGGAAATGTGGCCGCACATTCACCGCGAAATTGACTAGTTCTGGCAAAAAAAAAAAAAAAAAAAGTGAAATGACATCACCATTGGGGGACAAACTTAATTCTGAAGAACAAGCGTATCATTTTTCACCTCTAATTCAAAAATGTTATACGTCTGTTCTTCAGAATTAGGTTTTCCACAATGCTGATATTTTCTAGTGATGTCATACATACCTTCCTGCCAGAATTGGTGACACTCACTTTCATGCCAGAACTGGTTTCCTTCGCGGTCGATGTGCGACCACGTTTTCAGCTATCCAGCCAGTTATAAACCTTTTTGTGTGATAGTGTATGTTCAACACACATTCACAGAAACCTTCTGTGAATATGCACAATTGATATTACTCTTTTCATAGAAACAAAGATGTCCAAACAATGCTTTTGCTGATCCTTCTCCATGTTGTCCGGAGCCGTTCTCACGGTGTTGAAAATAACTGCGCTGTCTTGGCTATAGATAAAAAACTTTGGTAAACTTTATTTTTATATGAGCCAGTGTAGGAACTTTGGAATTTTGCCCGTCACAATTTGCCCCTTAGCTATTAAAATTCACACCCATGCTCCTGCTGGGACTCGAACCCGGGACCTTCGATCCGTCGGTCTACCGCCGAAGACCGCACAGGCACCCGGCCGGCTCTTGGCTATAGATTTCGATTGTCAGATAATTTTTACCACCAGTAAAGAGATAAATATATTAGGTTCATTGCAATACGCCTAAATTGCCATTCAGTAGGACACAGGATTTGACACATCAAAAATTGTAAATCATTATGATACTCCCCTCGTAGCACTGAAAATTGCTTTCACACAACATGGTCAAATGGCTGATAAATCAGTTCAGCAGTTGATTAAAGCAACACTAGCACTCTTTATTTGGCTGAATCACAGTAATTTAGATCACGTAGTTTTGTTTCGTTTAATTTAACATCAAAAGAAAGGTTAGTTTCGATTAGTTAAAAATATATGCTGCATCATTAATTAGTAGCAAAATTGTACTAATTAATAGCCCACGACTTGAGCTTAATCTTACTGATTACTAGATTTCCTTATTTCTTTATAAATTACTAGTTTAGATTTACGGGTTTTAACTGCACTTTAAAGCTATAGCCTCACTTTCACTGAAGCCTGTTTGTTACGTCATGACTTACGTTTTATCACTTCTCATTTTTAAACACTTACTTAAAGAAAACTGATCACTAGTAATTATTTTTAGTTACGTTTTAGCAAACTAACTCTTTAACAGTAACGACGAAAAGACACGATGCTAGCTACCGGATCGCTGACGCCTTGTTCTCGCTCCACTAACTTCATTACCCGGAGACTCGAGCAACTAGTGCTTGCGGAAATCCTTTCGTTCTCCTCACATAAAGAAAAGAAATACTTCAAGCAAGAAAAATAATGTAGTAGTTTTTCAATCCTGGTAGCGCCTAGTGAAACTGAAGAAGAGGCAGGATGACTGGCAACAGGACTCGAACTTCATTGACGTTATAAACGGTCCACGAGGACTGGGTGAAAATAATAAATATCATGTGAATTACTTAGCGCAGTACTTCACATACTGAAGTTTAGTGGAGAAGATCGTTTTCTGATAAAACAGCTACAAGTAGAAAGAAATTTTTGTACCAATGAGCGTGCTGTACCATCGGGAACATGCTGACGTGATCTTGTATTGAGGAGGTCAGGGTCCTGGGAAATACTTCCTGGCGCATAATAATAAGTGCTTTAAGAAATGCAGCTCGAAATATGTTAATTTTACGTAGTTCCATGACGGAAGCGAGAAAATATGTCTTAATTTTCGATTCTTTGTAAGCTAATATGTGTCTGGTTGCATTCTCTGATTAAAGAATAATTTACTGCTTTTTTACTCCCATTATGAGTCTAAGCAGTGTAATACTTTTCGTCTAAATTTTATTTTTCCAAACATTGGGCATCAGAATTAAAATATTGACAAGTTTATACCATTGTATAGCAACGATGCCATGATGGTCCTTTGTTAATAATTCTTATCAGTTCATCTTGTTTCCATTTGTCTTAACTGACGTTATTAAAGAAAAGGTAAATTCCCTGTTGCCTAGGCTTGCGTAGAGCATAAATGCTCCCGTATCAATAAATTATATCTAAGTAGTTGAAAAAGAGAATATTGCTGTGTAAATTTTGTGTAATACCATGAGAGTGAATCAAATGAAAACGGAATAGGGGCCACAGAATGAAAGCAACAAGGTTTATTTCAAATGTTATCGCCAAAGTTACACAAGCATTTGTCCCGCTGTTTCACCAAGTGGTGAATACCCTGCTTATAGAACTCCTTTGGCTGAGCTCGGAACCAGTTGCGACCATTGTCCATGACTTCATTGTCGGAGTAGAAGCGCTGAGCATTCCCTTCAATCCCTTTCTCAATGGACTAAAGATATGGAAAGTTGCATGGCGATAGATTATGGCTGTACGGTGGATGTTCCAACACTGTCCACCCAAACGCCACCAACTTGTTCTGTGTAACGCCTGCCGTACGTGGCAACGCGTTGTCATGCAGCAAAAGAACTTCCGACTTCTCGGACGATACTGCTGCTCAACCTCCAACGCATGTCACGTGCTCACGCGCGACTATCTATGCAGTACGGTTTTTCTTGCTTGCTTCCCGCACTACCGCTACACAGGATTGTCGCCACACGCATACATCAATATAACCTATTGTTGCTGTTGCTAAAAGTTTGTTGTCTATTTAATTTCGTAAATTGTGTGCCTTAAATTTTACTGTTTTGCTATATTTTATTGCAGTGACATAAGTCCACAAAACACTTTCTCGTGCATATTCTAAACAACAAACTAGACTGAGCAGTCTAAACAAACAGTCTAGTTATTCTAAACAACAAACTAGACAGTACTTTTGTATTTTTAGCTGAACTGTCAGTTAGCTGTTTTGTCATCTTTCTTATTCCAGAACAACGGGGAACTATTGAACGCTTAGAGAAAACGCTAACAGAAGTGGAAGAAAAGAAGGAAGAACTTGCAACTACTGTAACACAGTTACAGGTGAGGGCTGTATTTTGATATTATACTCTCTTTACATTGTTGGAGGAAAAATATAAAGTTATTTCTAATATACTTTCAGAATATGCAACAGTTTATTACACATTACTCCAGCTATAAAGAATAAAATTACGGGTATAAAATAGTTTGGAAATTTTATGAATTCGCTTCTCTACGAGAAATCCTATTGGAACAGATAATGTAAGAATCATGAAAGTGCTTGTGCAACAAGTTTGGGGTGTATTTAGTAGCTGAGACATTATAGAACTCATGTTGGTGCAAATACATTTTCTTTTGCAAGAACTATTCAAACCTTCAGCCTATTTCAAAGCTTATGGTTTTCAGAACCATACTCACATGGTGCATATACTAGTTTTTTTAAAAGCAACAAATAAATACACCCTAGTAGTAAAGACAAGATGTCGCCCTTACGTAGATATGGGTAATTAAAGTTACTTCGTAGAACTCTTACCGCTTAATTTATGTTCCTGCTTCAAAATCTGCTGTACTGTTTTATTGCAAACAGCCCGTTAAAGACTCCAACACCGGCACGATATACTAGTTTCGAAACTCTGGTTACTGTAATTTCTCACTGGCTTTATTTTCTTGTTTCATTGTATTCTCTCTGCTGCTTTCTACGCTGTCGAAACCAAAACACCGTTATCTATCCACTTCAGCAAACATCCTGTCCCAGTTGCCTTTTCTCCTTAAGGAAACCTTTCGTGTCAGGATCCTGGAAATCCTCAACCCTGGCACTCCGACATCTGTTCGGAGAAAATTCGATGAACCTGTCGTCGGTATGATATCCGCCAAATGTGAACCAAACTGAATTTAATATCCCACAGTTCCCATTTCCTTCATCTTGTTCGTTTTATTTCTTTAGTTTTGAATTAATTCTTTTAATGTACTTTTTTCTTATGTTCTTAAATTTTCCGTCTTCTTTTCCCATCATTATGACATAATGCTACCATGCTACACATTTTGCAGTTCATGATTTCGACTTAGTCAACTCTGGATTTCTTTGTATTATTATTATTACTATTTCCCCTGCAAACTGTGATTCTTCAGATTCACACTCAAGAGTTCAGAAGGGTGAAAGGTTCTCGTAGGCTTTCATTTGTTTTGATAAAGAAAGTAGGTCAGTAGGTTGACAGAAATTCAGTTTCGATGTAAGTAAACCGAATTGAAAAATTAAAGCTAAAGATTATGTTGATTTTCTTCTCCTTTGTAGCGAGAACGAATTCGAGAAAATGTGAGCAGTATTGATGAAAGCAAAGTTCAACGCAATATGGCTGCAAAGGAAGAGGAATTGCGGATCAAACAACAGGAAGTTGAAGAATTACAGGCAAGTTACCTATTGCTTTACAATATTTTACTTCCTGTTACATTTTATTTTCTGCCGTAGTGGTTCTACATTTCATTTCCTCTTTCTCTGCGCGCGCGAAGCTATATCTTTAAGTAACAGTTAAACTGCAAGTTGTAGAGAGATGGCAGGAAGAAGAAATAGCGTAAGATTAGAGAACAAGTGGTAATTTACAGGCACTTGTTAAACTATTGTAGATGTGATAATTAATTAGGGGTTACATTGAAATCTTTTTCATAAATTAGTTTACTTTATATTACGCTACTGAAAAACGTACAGTGTTAATAAAGCGAGAAACATAGATACATAAATACCTTGATATTTAGGAGTTGAATTGGATTAGAGGAAGATGTTTCCGTGTGTGTAGGAAAGGTGAAAGGGAAATAAAGTAGGGGATGAATAGTAGCATAGCGTTCGCTCAGGGTTGAATTCTAGAAAGTATGGTGAAGAAGAAGAGTGTGATTAAAGGGAGAATATACTGTTATTACGTGTGAGGAATATGTGAGAGAATATGTTATTACGTGTGAGGAATACGATCTGAGTTTTCCTGCCAGTTGAAGCTTTACAGTTGCGCGAGTGAAAGTCTCAAAACATAAAAACTTGTCAAAGGAACCACCTATGTTAGGAAATGTGGTCGTATGTGAGCTAAAGAAGAAATGAAAGATTAGTAACACAAAAATGCAGCAAGAAATGGGAAAATAAAGTGGAAGAATGTGATATGAGTACCTAAATTGGAGAAAAGGTCGTAGGTAAATGTCTGCTATTGTAAGGCATTTTTAATGGTCTTGAGCAAAGATTCGGTCTGTGAAATGTCGGTGGTAATACTTGCTTTTCGCAGATTATTTTTCAATTTCAGCTAACCTACTAAAGAGGAACGTGCACGTTTTTAAACTTTACACACAATGATTACGTGTTATAACTGTCCGTTATTGAATTTTATACTGAGAACCGAAAGTACGATATATAAAATCTATGTTGAATTCAATTTTTACATAATTACAGTTCAGCGAGTTGTTAACTTCTGTTAGTCGCATGTGGTTTAGTAAACGATTGCACTGGACTTGGGATTCAAGGCTCGTGAGTTCGAATCTTTCGATTGAAAAGTGAATTTGAAAAGAATTTAGAAACATACATTCAAAATGCAAATATAGAAAAGGAGAGAATATTGTAGCGTAGTATTTATTTATTTATTTAACTCTTTGTCCTTTAAAACCTTTCTAAATTAATCTGTATGTGAGATTCTGGGGAATTATAATAATGAGCATATGTGAAATATTCTTGTGATAATTAATTTCACTACCAGTTGCCAGAAATCCCTTTCTTCTTTCAGAATATAAACAACAATGGGCAGTAGTGGATTATTGGCGTATGTGAAGGCAACGTAATGAATTAACAGCATAAAAAGTTGGGGATTGGAAACAATTGCTTTATCTTTCTGCAGTTGCAACACAATCGCAAGATGAGATGCACATAGAGTGGAGCCAAGGAACAAGTACAAAGTTAATTGAAATGTTCGATTCAAGAACAGGTAGCTCCATTTTTGGCTGGAATGGAGTTATTAGTCAGAAACAGTAGGGAAACTGACAACGAATAACAAGAATATATCTAGCTTAAAGCAGTCACAAGCCAGAAATAACCAAATTAAGACGTGCGTTACAGTTTGCAGAACACTAGGTGCATCCCAGTGATAAGTTCTATGTGAAATTATTCGCTGAGACAGGACTAAGTAATGGGCATATCATCTCAACGAGTGATTTAATAGCCATTTGCACACACACTGCAATTTTCTGTTATGTTCAGTATCTTCAGAGTATTAGTTAATCATATTAATAATTATATTTCTAAGTAAATAATAAAAGAAAGTCATCTAGACACGTTAAGAAACATAATCTCATTTCACTTGATTTCATGAAGCTTCATCAGGTGCTATTAGACGAAGGTAAAGACGTACATTAAAATTACTACCGAAGGGGTGGTAGAAAGGTTAAAAAAGAACTAAAAAGAAGGACTGGTTGAGTTCTTTTAATTTTCGTACAGTGACAGTTTCAACTAAGGTTTTACATCGTTTTTAATACCTGACCAAGATTAATGGAATCAAGAGAACATAATCAAATTTTGTACTCTTTCTGTTTAAAGACTTAATTTTCAGTTAAATGGCTCATTATTTTGAATTCATCGTCTTCACATTAGTTTGTTTGGTCAGTTTTTCCATTGTCTTGCCGATCTCTTAGACCTACTTATCTTCTAGTTTGTTCTAGTGAGAAAATACTTTTTAAAAGTATTCCTTGCACTAACATGGTATTACAGAAATCATAGATGTGGTATAATGGTAAATTATTTTCTAATTGTGTAGCCATATTTGTTGTTTGTTGAGTAGTGATGTACTTATTATAGCCCAAAACAACCTCTCGTATATTGTATATTACACTAAAAAAAAAAATCCTTTTATTTCAAAAGTTAGGAGAGTTGTGACAGAATAAAGGAATATGCTAAAGAGGAATTTATTTTGGAACACCTGTTTATAGCGGAAATGTTTGTTTTAAGTAATACCTGTGTATATTTTGTGATCCTCAAGTACCAATAATCCTTGACTTCGTTCACCCAGAAACGATTCTAAATACAAGCAACAATTTTCTAAAGTATTCTTAAACAGTCTCCATAATTGCCGAGTGTCATAATGTTACAGTAAATCGCAATATAATAATAAAAATGAAACCAACGAACATATTTTACTTCTTTTTGCAGGAGCGAGTGAGGCATTTAACTCAAGAAGTTGGTGCTTCAAGATTACGTACGGAAGTTGGCTCCAGTGATGTATTCTCAACTGTAAAGCAAGTAATGAATCGTGTGTACCACACCTTACGAGGAGAATTTCTACCAGACAAGTCGTACGACGGGGAGGAAATAAAACAGATTCTAATGAGTACTATCAGGGTAAAGTAATTTGATTCTTTTTACTGATTTTACTTAATTCCTGAAGTATCATGGACCTGACTCAATGAATATATAAATGTTCCGCCTTCTACTTGGAAAGAAACAAACACCTCTAATAATCCGCATCAACAACCATCGCTACTCCTCCAACTCACATCTTCCGCACCTCCTCATACCTGAACACACTTCATATCACGGTTGCACCTTTGATGAAACCTTTCGAGTCAGAATCCTGAACTCTGACTCACCTGCTACAGTTAGTAAGAGATGGAAGCAGATGTACATCTCTATCCTCTCCGCCAACTATGAACCCGGCCTTAACTGCATGTAACTTCCTCCAGCGCAGTCTCTTCTTCAGTGATTCCTTCCGTCTCCATTTTCACTTTCAATTTATTTTTATTTTTATCTTTTCCCCTTTCATCTTATTATTATTTTCCTCTCCCGTCTGATTCTCTACCCTCACCCCTTGAGGAGGCCTCTCACCTACTCCTAGTAACCTTCGCACTTCCTTCTCCATTTGGTGTTTTATCCGACCCATCTAGTAATTTTCTTGCCTCCAGAACCTGGCCACACTGTTACCCAGCATTAGTTGGCAACATGGCGATTCCTTAGTGTGAGAAGCACAACTTTGTCCAGTTATAACGTACAAGAACTTACCCAAATTTGGGGCAAAGCCGTACCCTCATCTAGACGAATTTAGGGTAGAGAGAAGCTTGGATGTCAGAAATGGTAGCAAGAGGGAAACTGTTAGACATAGCACTAGTAGAGTATCTGCTAATTTTACTCAACCGGTAATTGGAGTGCTAGCCTAGAGGTTAAAAGGGAACGCCGCTCATGTTCAGTATTGAACGCCCTTTCGAGAAAAAAAAAGTGTAAAATATATGTAAATTAAAAGCATGGTGAAAGATTTAGTTAGGTCTGTGCGAAAAAAAGACATTTCTATTAATTATTTTTCATTTTAGTATTTAAATTCCTGCTTTTTCTGACTCCTTCCTCTGTTTTCATTCCTGTATCTGTTATTAATATTCAAGATGCTGCATGAAAATGTCCGTATTTTTTTTAACAAGGTTTAGATAATACATCACACTTTAGCTGAACCTATCCTCCTCAGTAATAATAATAATAATAATGTAATGTAATATTTATTAGAGTGCTATGAACAGCTACATGTCTTACTGGTTACAAAGATAGCACTGGTCAAGAAATATAATGAAGAATGCATACATAATTAAAGTAAAAGTACAGAACAAATAAAACAAAATCACAAAGTTGACAAAAAATAAACCATCATAAAAACATATATCAGCAACCTTATTATAGAGTGATCAATTACTGTAATGACGAATTAGTCTTTTAATCAATTTCTGTCTATTATTAGAAGGAGAGAGTAGATTAAAACGTCTCGTTTGGTACAAGGGTACACAAAAATTTAAGTTTCTTACAAAATACTCACTTTGCGTTTCATTTGTAAGGATTTTATTCAAGAACTTCTTATCAATGTCATCTCTTCTATTAACCAGAGTTTCAAGGTTAAAATAACTACATCAATGAGTGTAGTTATACTTAAAATAAGGTAATTTAAACTTATAACATAGAAGTTGGAGGAAGCATCTTTGTATGGCCTCAACCTTACCTGTTGAAATTTTCGTAAGATCATTCCATACATTTGAGGCGTATTCTAGTTTGGTTCTTACTAAAATTTTAAATAAAAAAGCATATGTGTTTATATCATCAAACTGATTCCATTGATTAAAGATAAAACCAATTATTTTTCTACATTCGCTGGATAGATGATTAACATGTTTATTAAAGTTCAATTTGGAATCGAAGATGATAACGAGATCCTTGACTGTGTCCACTTTCGTAATTATATTATTATTAACCTTAGATGTACTGACATAATATTGGAGACTTCGTTGGTATAACTTACAACTTTTGTTTTCTGAGCACTGATTGACATGTTGTTTCTAGCACACCACTGTTCTATGCGATTAATATCTAATTGTAAGAACTTATTATCAACACTGTAATTAACTTCTCTGTAGAGCTTTAGATCATTCGCATATAGCAATAGTTTTGAATGTTTAACTTCCTCACATAGATCATTGATAAATATATTAAACAAAAGTGGACCCAACGGTGAACTTTGAGGAATACCATTAGTAATGAAAGCCTATTTGAGGTATGATTATCCAATTTAATTTTAAAATATCGATCTAATAAGTAACTCTCAAACCATTTAAGGTACAATGGTGTGAGACTTAAATTACTCAATTTATTAATCAATAAGGAATGATCAACACTGTCAAATGCTTTCTCTAAATCTATGTAAACAACATCACATTGCGAGTTGCAAGCTATGAGCTCTTGTATTGAATTAGTTACTTCACATAAGTTAATGAGCACAGATTTTCCAGGGGAGAAACCATGTTGAGAATCGCTTAACAGTTGCCTAAGATTAAACTGCAGATGTTCCCTAATAATAGTTTTAAATATTCTAGCCATACCATTAAGAATGGTTACTGGTCTATAATTAGAAAGAGAGGTGGCATCGCCTCCCTTTTATATACAGGGCGTTCGAGGTAAATCCGGAATGTGTATAGACAGTGTGATGGGGAAACAGATAAGGCTACCTTGGATCGGGGTGCCCTCTCCGTTCGCTCGGTCATCGAGGTGTCAGTGTGCATTCGACGGCTGGCGAGCACAGAACGATGAGCCGGGAATACGATCGTCGGCCGGCGATACTCGAATCGCTTCGCGTCGGGAAGACACCAAAAGAAATCATCGTCTGGTTTGGGTACAGCAAGAGCCACGTTTATGACATTGCTCGGAAGTTTAGAGAATCGGAGCATCCAGAACTTGTTACTGCTGCCAGGAAACAACACATGAAGCGATCAGATTGGAAAAGAACTGACGATTTTGTTGCGGAGCTGAAAGAAAAGATCGAAGAGGATCGTGGACGAAGCATTCATAGCCTGGCGACGGAAATGGGCGTTGCCACATCGACAGACCATCTGTCACTGCATGAGGATCTGCAGTGGAAATCATTTATGTTTCGGAACCGTCAGTTGTTGACTGAACAAAACAAAATGAACAGAAAACTGACAGATGCTCTCCTCAACAACATCAAGCACGATAGCGCTGGCTTCCTGAGATTCTTCTCAGACGAGAACAACTTCATCCAAGACCGGAAGGTCAAACATCAAAACGATCGCTGGATCTGCCAAGATGCTGCTGATGTGTCTGCCGTTATGCACAGAAAATTCCCGTCGTCTGTGATGGTGTTGGGGTCGTGAGCATCGAGGGAGACGTCATGCCACCACACTTCTTCGAGGAGGGCCTGAAGGTGACAGCCGACAGTTACATCAACGTTTTGAAGATCGTGGTGAAGCCGTGGATCCGCTCATAAGGCTCGGAGGACGCAGGCGTGGCTGTTCAGCAACTTACATTACCACTGTCCCCAGACTTGTGGCCTCCCGACAGTCCTAACTGCAACCCCCTGGACTATTACGTGTGGGGCGTGGTTGAAGCAAAGGTGAACGCAACGCATCACAACACTAAGGATGCTCTACGCGCAGCAATCAGGGACGTGATGACTCAGATGGACCGAGATGAGCTGAAGTTGGCGTACAGCCGATTCCGGTGCAGACTTGAGAAGGTTGTAGCAGCTGACATAGGCTACATTTAATAATTTGATTAGGTTTGTCTGTGCTTTCGTTATACCAAGTTTGGTGCCAATACACTTATTTTTCGTTGACAGGCAATGTTTTTTTTTTTTTTTTCTGTTTGGTCAATTTTCCGGATTTACCTCGAACGCCCTGTAGGTGTGGTATAGGAGCTCTTCCACTGAAATGGATAAATTCCCTTTTTAAGGGAATTATTAAAAATTTCAACTAAAATAGGAGCAAGAAAATGTTCACACGCTTTAAGAACAAAATTTGGTATACCAACTCTGCCAATAGCCGTATGCGCTTTTGCTTTCTTTATGGCTACTGTCACATCTTTAAGGGTAATCGTAGGAATACCGATGTACAGAGTATCATGAATGTTTGTTAAAGTGCCTTTAATTTGTGGACTAAACTTGTTGAAAATTTGAGAAAAATGCTCGTTAAAAACATTAACAATTTGTTGTGTATCATCTAAAATAATGTCATTAGCGTTAATAAAATTTAGCTTTTTATTCTTTTCTAATTATAAACACTTCAAAAATGCCTATTGTCTCCTTGTAGACTAAATTCAAGCCTTCCAAAATAAACTTTCCTGGCTAAATTATATTTATACTTCACATCTTTCCTAAGTAGAGCGTATTTCAAATACCATTCTTCGGTTTTTATATATATATTTGATAAAATACCTTGTCTTCTTGTTTATTAAAGCCTTTAGATCTTTGTTCATCCAAGAATCGCGATAATTACACATATATTTAACCTTTGGAATATTCCTCTCAAAACTACTATTAATATAATCATACATACCAGATGTAAGCCCCTGTACATCAAATAAAATTTCATTATTAACATGTTCAAGAATTTTCATCAAAATTACCTTTAGGAAAGGAATATTGGTCAATAATTATTTCCATCCTATATTGTTTTGTCTCGTATTGTTCAATTACTAATAAATAAATAAAAGGTAGATGATGCCTGTCAGATTTAACGAGCTGAGGAGAATTACCGACTAAACGAAGACCTTTAATATTCGTTAACAGGATATACAAGCAGTGTATCTTTGACATTATAATTATAAAATCTATTTATTTATTTCAGACATAATAATTAAGAAAGTTCCAAAATAATTTCAATTTTCGTTTGATATAAAATTGCTTGGAGATGATTTCTCCCATTTCCCAGTTTACAGCTGAGGTGTTGGTGTCACCCATAAAAATAATATTAGAATTCCTAGTAATAAAATAGTTAACAAACCAAACACAATACTCGTCAAATACTCCAAGCTTAGTGCCTGGCGAGAAGTAATATAAAGCCAGTCAAATATCAGAAGATCCTTGTACATTTATATATCCTAGTATTATTTCTAAATTAGGGAAAAACATTGAGATAGGTAATAATATCTCATTCAGTCTAAATTTAATATTATACGTAAACAATTCTTTATCTTTGTTAATTGACTTTCATTTGGGTGCCTTACTTTTATTTGTAATTATTATTTCATTTCTTTGTGTTGCTGATCTCTTTATGGCAATTTTGTAACTTATCTATTACAGATACTACATGCTTGTTTACTGTGTTTTTATTCTTGTATAATTATTCTTATAATCTATGCATGTTTGCATTGTATTCATTTTTATGTATTTTTTTTATCAGTGTGTATTTTTATCAAAATTACTCATTTGTATTTTATTGAGTTATAAGCATGTGATTTCTTAATAAGAATGTTAATTGTAATCTTGCGTGTGTACTCATTTTTTGGCGCACTCCATGCTCTATGATTAGCCAAATAATAATATTCCTCAAATTATTATTATTATTGGTAACGATATAGGAGTGATATTTTAGTCAACCAGCATCCCCTTCTGTTTAGAAGTGACTGGGTCAAGTACCTTAGATACACTGGTTAGTACCTGTACCTAGGTACAAAAAATAAGTACCTAACCCAACACTGCTGACATATTATTACCTATCCGTACTCTCCTTATGGGGTCGCCCAGACACATCTTCACTATTTGAACCAGTTTTTTTTTCGGAATTCCAAATCGTATCAGGAAACTGTATAACTTTTCCCTTTTGATAGAATCATACTTTCTTAAAATCAATGAATAGCTGGTGAACCGTCCCATTGTATTCCCAGTTCTTCTCCAAAATTTGTCTCAAGGCGAAAATCTGGTCCAACGTGGATCTATTTCTTCTAAATCCACATTGGTGAGCTCCAATTATTTCATCTACATATACATGAAACATTACTTAATACCTTGTAACAGGTTGGAAGTAACGAGATTCCGCGGTAATTATTACAGTCCGATTTATCGCTTTTTTTGTAAATCGGAACTAATAATAAGGGTTTCCATTCCTTTGGGATCCCCTCCTATCTCCATATAGCACTAATCACTTTATGTAGTTCCTTGATTAGTGCCGTTCCTCCCGTTTTAATTAATTCGGCTGGAATATTGTCTATTCATGGTGATTTGAAATTTTCAATTTCTTGACCGACATTTCGATCTCGATCTTGCTAGGTTCGGGGATCCACGGTTCTGCGATATGGATTTCAAATTTCTCTGTTTGTTCCCCGTTGTGTGCATTAAGAAATTTGTTGAAATAACGTTTGCACACATCGACAATTTTAGTCAGATCCGCCTGAAGATCTCCACGTTCTTTTCTAATCATTCCTAACCTCGGCTGGTAACCTTTTCTTAGTGAGTTTACCCCTTTGTATAGATCTCGTATGTTATTTGTCTTCCCGTTTTTCTCTTATCTCCTGAATCTTCTGCGTCAGATATTCTCGCTTTTTGTTTCTGAACCAGCGTGTGGCGTTTCGTTTCGCGTTATTGTAGTGGTTGGTATTTGCTTTCATTTTGTTACTTAGCCATCGTCGCCTTGCTTGTTTTCGTTCCTCATGAAGCTTAAGACATTCTTCATCAAACCAAGATTTGTTTTTCTGTTGTTTCTTCTCACGTACATGTTCCTTCGATGCGCTCTTAACTGTTTCACGAATTGCCTCCCACATCTTACTTACATCAATTTCATTATTATTACTAGAGTCGGCTAATATTTCGAACCTATTTGAGAGTTCGAGTTGGTAATCTGCTTTTGTGCTCGGATTATTTAATCGTTTAACTTCGAATTTCAGTTGTTTTGATCCCTTGCATTCTCTATTCGCGATGCATAACTTTTCCCTTACTTTTGTGATCACTAATTGATGGTCGGTATCACCTTCCGCTCGTCTGTACGACCTTACGTCCATTATGTTGATGTGTCTTCCTCTATCTACTAATACGTGATCGATCTGGTTGAGAGTTTTTCCGTCTGGAGATACTCATGTCTTTGTGTTCAAAGTACGTACTCTTTACCATTAGATTTTTCGAAATCGCGAAAGTTATCAGTCTTTCCCCATTGTTGTTGGTCTTTTCGTGAAGGCTGTATTTTTCTTCCCTCCCGACCTTTGCATTGAAATCACCCAACACAATTCTCGAATTATCTTTCTAGCTCATCGTAGAATGTATCTTTGTCGTTATCATTAGCCACCTCGGTCGGAGCATAGACATTTATTAAAACCGTGTAGCCCCATCGAGTACGTATTAACGTACAATAGTCTTTCGTTTACGAACTCTATATTCTGAATCACCTGAAGGATATTGTTCTTAATGAGAAATCCTGTTCCGTGAGATTGTATTTTCCCGTAGTAGAAAGTGTACTTGCTCTGTCTGATGCTATCCTGATGTCCGAACTTCTTGTATCGCTAGTCTAGCTCGTACTTCTCGGTCTCGCGTACCGCCACCCGAGGTATAACGTTCATACGTTCCACGTTCCTATTCGAAGGTCTTTCTTAATCCTGTTCTTGGAGCCCCCTGAAGCAGTCCCCGCCCGGAGAGCCGAATGAGGGACTAGTTTATTGCTGGAATATTTTACCCAAGGAGAATCCATGAACCATCTGTTACTATTTCTTGATATGTTTTAGCGGTGTAGAGTTGTCAGCTCTAAGACCTCGCAGTAAAGACAGACATTCAAGATATCCTCTGTCCATCGCTGAGCCTTGCCGATATCATTCATCTTCGGCCTCAGGGATGTAATGGTGAAGCTGCTTCCCTTCACTGTGATATTTTGTTCGGGGTTATCTTCCCCTAGCCTTTGTAGATCACTCTACTAACTGCAGGGCAGCAGTACTGCTTTTGGTCCGCCCCGTAATTCCGGTACCCGCCATATCTGTTTGGTATTCCCCTATCCGCCACCTGCGGAGGCGCACGGAAAGAAATTGACAACATTAAAACAGAAATAAAAGGCTGGCTCAGCGAGTAAAATAAAACCAGGGCGCATTTGACTTTTCTCTGACTGAACCTAAATATAATCGGATTCTTTTTGGACCTTTCCATAACTCTGACATCAAAAGAGCCGCTTTATAAGAAAGTGAGATCGACCAAAGCAATATTTGTTCATGTATTTGAATCCTTGTATTCCATTTGATACTATTGTATCTATTCGCGCTTCTTGTTCCTTTTGTATTATGTTATGTTTCAAGTAGTTAATGTATGCGTACTTCCAATTTTTTACTGAATTTTGAGACATGTTCAAGCTTTTATTTTGCTTAAAAATTAATATTTTTACTAATTTTTTTAGGAAGTTACACTTCAGCTTCTGGAAAAAGAAGCTAATGTGGAAGCGCCGTCCACGGCTGCCACAAAACCAGTACCTAATCAGCAGTCGGACGCAAATTCGGAACGTAGAGGTAGTGGAAGTCATAAAGACGATACTGAAAGAGTCGTTGAAAAGACTGAAGAGGAATCCAAAGAATCTACTGGTAGTAGTCATCACGAAGTGCATGTAGATGACGATAATTCTAAAGGTGATCTTAACAATGTTCCTATTAATAAAGATGTGGACAGAACTGCTGAAAATTTAAGTGAAGAGTCAGTGGAAACTGGGGATGATAACCATGAAATAAGTAAAGCAGAGGGAACTCTTCCAGTAGCTGGTGGTGGTAGCACAGAGGAGTTGGTAGCTGATAAGCAAGAAGTAGTAGAAGAACAGAAGTCGACAGAAATTAAAGAGAGAAATCATTCCGAGAGTGACAAAACAGAAGAAAAGTCAAGAGCTTCATCTTTAGAAAGGGTAAGTACTATTTTTTTAAAATTAGAAATTTAGTAGCCCAAAATAGTGAAGATGGAGTTCCAAGCTTAAAGAATTTACAAATATCTAGTTTCCAGTACATCGCGCCTTTAAGAGAAGTAAACATTTATACTTTTCATTTCTATACCCACTGCAACTGAGGGAAACAGGTCTCCGTCATCAGACTTATTATCTGATCGTAATGGTTTTATTTGTATCGTCAAAAGTTCCTGTCCAAATTTCAGTACAACTTTCGTCTCCTAAGTTGTGGTCTAACCCTTCAGTTCAGTAACGTAATAATACTTGTTGCAATAGCATAATCTTATTTTCGCTTGCATTTAATGGATAGCAGAAAACATTCCTTAAGCTTTTTACTTCAGTGTATCTATTTGTTGGGAACAGGGACAGTGATGCACGCCTCACCGCGTCCATAATGCGAACACATCAAGGTTTATATCAGTATCCCCGCTCACAATATTATGAAAGTAACTGAAAGCTGATTTTGTTTCTTACTTGACTGTTATACCAATTCAGATCTGGGTCATAAGTATCAATTCTTTTGAATGACAGCTTTTTATTTTCATGGGGCGAATGAGAGATGATAGTACTTTTTAAAAATGGACCACTTTATATTTTTATTCTCCGAGCAAGGTACACAGCGCAGTGCATATGCATATAGTCAAGACCGTAGAATTTATTGTATGGGAAACGAGTCTAACACATTTATCTTACTTGGTAATATGCAAGTTTCCCCGTGTACAGAGATTGAAATACATGTACACCTGATGTCATTTTATGTCTGTACAACTAAGGAGGGGTTTGCCTGAAAGTCCTATTGTATTTTATGTCTTTATGTGATTTATACTTTGAGTACACAAAGAAAACGTGCATATTACCAGGCAAGACCGTAGGATTTAGTCGAAAAGAAGTATTTACACCTAAGCTAAAGTCCATTAGTCTAGTGACGAAGAATGTTGTTATCCAATCAGCTCTAGTGAAGAAGCAAAGATTCGAAATCCGTTCACGGTAACCATCATATCGGAAGCTTGATTTTTCTTAGTTGAACTAGATTTTTCCATGGCAATAACTTGCAGTAAGACCAGAGCTCTTGCTGCTCCTTTCTTTCTCCAGCGGAGAATGTTGTAAATCAAGATAAAGACGTTGTAGCCGAACTTGTTAAATTAGTGATTACTTGATCGGAACTATAAATACATTTTTTACCTAATTTTGTAATCCAAAAGAGAAAAGTAAAGCAATATTGGTTTATGATTTACCTTATATAGTAATTTGTGACTTCTGTTTTGCAGAGCTGGAGACCCCAACCGCCACCACCGCCACTATTTGATGAAGATGATGATGACGATGATGATTGGTTGAATTGAACCTATACTTATGCTAGTGAAAAATGTTAATAATTTATGTGTATTACTGTTATTTGTGAATGAATTATAAAGCTGTAACGATCGGCCTTAAAATATATGCTCATAATCAAAGAACGTGATTTTTTTTTCTTCTTTGACATATAAGGACAATAGAAAACTTAATGTAAATTCTTTAATACATTGATTACTTAGGTGTTCTATGTAATCTCTCATGCTGAGAGAATAATAATTTGCATTTTGTATTGGGACTAAGAAAATCGTCGATTTCTTGTATGTGTTTTCATGTATTCCTTTTGTATTTTACATACTATAAGTACTGTATATACAGATGTATATCGATGTAAATATTGAATAAAATGTCTCGAAAGGGTGATGCTGTGATGTTCTCTGTTTCTTTTCCTCACGGAATACTCAAATTAGTTGCTTAGGATAATCCAGACTTACATAATGGTTGGTTTTCCTCCATTTGTCTCAATGATCTGAAAACCTATTTACATGTGTACCTCCTTTTTCATTGAGTTAAAGCTAAAATAGTGTAAATCATTTTTTCTAGAATTCTAAATTAAACAGACAAATACAAACTACACTTTCATGTCTGCTTTAAAGGAAAGATCGTGTCCACCACATGTGATTTAATAGATGACATCAATTTGTCGAGATATTTTTATAAGCAGTCTAATAATACATTTGGTTTGTGGAAATGAACAAAGAAATGCCTTACGCCACTTTGATTTCAACCTATTCGTATAAAGAAAATCAAAGGGACTGTGTTATACTGTGCAGGAATTACTAGTATGCATTTTCTAATTGCATAAGGTTAACAATTACAGTATAAAGCAGTGGCGTAACTAACTGGCTCTGCGGTCCCTGCAACTTCCAATTCGTGCGCCCTTTATTATTACTGCCACGACATCTGTTACTGCGGGGATGATTTTTACACCCCTGTAAAGAATTTTTTAAATTTAATTTTTAAAGCATTTAAGCAACTTCGGCACAGTCCGGATGGATAATGATGGGATGATTGGGGGAATGAAGAAGTGGGAGGCAACGGGAGAACCCCGAGAAAACCCAGGCACACGGTGTTTGTCCACCACAAAGCCCACATGGCATGAGCTGCGATCGAACCGACGACCCCAAGTATCAGAGATGAGCCACCGTGGCCCCTACAGTATCAAGAAAGTTCTCATTGGTATACTGAATTGGGATCATCCCATTGAATATCAATGGATATTTGGGGATAGATGATATATACTTAAACAATATTAACACTTGAATGAAAATTTTAATCGCTAGATTATTTAATTTTTAATTAAATCCGAATTTGTTTCCTACTGGATGATTCAAAATGAATCATTGCAGAAATATTTAACCCATTCTTTGTGTGTGTGTTTCCATCATCTCATAGCGCTCATGTATTGCACGAAATAAGTCAAAGTTATAAAACCACCAGACCTTTTAACGTAACCTTTTAGGAATAGAAGAAACAATTTCCGAATGTATTTACATGATTGACAAGTGCAGAAGTAGTAAGGTACATAAATATTAAGTGCAAATAAGAAGTGTAAGAGGAGATATAGCGTGTAAAAGTTTGCCTCTATGTCTGAAAGTGCTTGTAGTAAGCTACAACTTCCATCATGGCGCGGTGGCTGAATGATTCGTTTTGATATACGTCCTGGATTTTCTGGAACAGTACCGGTGCATCGTGATCTGCATCCCGGCGTTCCGAAAAAAATCTCGGGACGCATAAATGTCCTGGTTTTTCAACTAACACGAAAGAACATAGAATAATCAGAAATCCTAACAAATTTAGTTATGGAAGTTCTCCACATCTTCATGTTGACTGAAAAGGTAACTGCATTATCAGCCAAGAACAAATTCTGTACTGATTTTGGAGGGATCAACCGCTCAGAAAAGATTATTATTATTATTTTTTATTTTTTTCCTAAAATAAAATAAATTTATATGGAAATGTTAGATTTAGGTGTCTCACATATTCCGCACAATAGTATTCAAAGTGCAAGTGACTTATTAGAGAAAGTTATGACGTGTAGATATTGACACTATGCTGTGTAACATATGTTTACACATGTACACTGTTCGTGTTGCAACTTCGGAAGATGTTTGTGTTTTTGTAGATGTTTAATACCCACAAATTGTTGGACATTCTAAAACCAGGGGGTTATCATTGGCTCCGACAATTGGAAGAATCATTTCCATGTTTGATATCTTACTTCTGTTCACAAGAATCATGCATGCCGTGTAATCTTTTGTATATATAATGTTAGTTTATAACAACTTGCTTCTGTGGCTTCAGTTTTTGCAGAAAGGGTTAAAAAATTTCAATAATTGCATTAAGCAAATTGAAAGCGAAAAGAAGACTACGAACATTTTGCTTGGTTAATTACTGTGCTTACGTTTCAAGAAAGTTAACTGATGTGGTCTTATCCTTTTATTTCGCACATTTTAAACTTAATAGTAAAGTATCCAGGATTTTCACTTTCTAAATATTGCAAAAGTAGGTTAGGTCTTGGAAATTGTAGAGTCTGGGGTTCAAATCCCCGCTAAGTATTTTCATATTTTTCAGTAAGATTTTGTTTTTCGCAGTAATTTTACTTGGTAGATCCAGAATGTTGAACTGCAATGATTTTTGCAGTTATGTTAATTGTTTCGTTATCGGATGCAAATAGAAAAGTCGAGGTATGTTTAATCAATCACAAAGAAATTAACATTTTCTTCCATAATTCTAGTTTTCAGGCAGACCTTCTTACGAGGAAGATTTCCCAATTATCACACACCGAGTGGTTTGAAACTCATGCCTTGGTTAAAGAAAAGAAAATTAAGAATATATTTTCTTATATCGGTGGACCTGAAAGTTAAATGGGGGACTCCCCTCTGAATTTCGAACATCGGACAATGTCACAAGCAGCCAGTGCAAACATTCCAATAAGTGCCAATGTCTTCTTATCACAGCCATTGTGACTTGTGACTGGCTTGTATATTGTGAACTGTACCCCACATTGTGGAGGAAAGCAGCTTCTGGTGTAATATTGACCCAGAAAACGGATGACCAAGTACATGTTGAGATGCGCTAAGATGACTTACCTCACAACCAACCAAACAAGGACCATGAACATGCTGGATAGCCATAGGGAATCACACTACGCGAATGTGACCTCTGCTAAGGAGGGTAGTCAAGGGGCAGAATATTACGAGCGTAAGACATTATTATAAATACGCCACACACAGTACGATATTTATCCTGTATTCATTAATACGTACATTACAAGATCATAATGAATCAAACAGTAGTGGTACATAATGTCCCTATGAATGAGTTGTCAGTGAATCAAGGTTTCTCAGTACTGCTAGTCATGGAAGAAATGTTGCAAGCACAATGATCGCTAACGCCAGGCGCGCCTTATAATTGAAACTTGTCCACAAATGTCTAACAAGTAACATAGGTGTCTTTCAAGTGGACACTCAGATCTAGAAGAGAGATACATATTTAAAATCAGCATAAAAAAATCAGTTTGTGTGTAAAATATTAGGTGCCATTGGCCAGTGATTGAAGAGAAATTGATGATACAATAGTGAGATTCTTGTCTATGGAAAGTGTTGAAATACAATATATTTTTTTAAGTTGCTGAAAGAAATGGAAAGCAAATACACAGTAATTGGTACTGGGTGGAAGGCGCTTCGTTGTGGAGGGTATATTCTTCTTGGCCGCAATGCGTGATAAAACCATGGAGACGAAACCTGGTTATGGAAAAAAGACTAAGTGTCTCAAGTGTGCAAATTTACGTCAAATCCTTGCAACATGACTGTATCCGTAAACCTACGTACAAACTATTTCCACATTACAAAACCATATACATCTAGCCGTTGTAACTGACCTATAGGTCCCTTGGGTTTAATCAGCAGTGTCTGTCTCGTTTGGTGTGACCTCTCGCACAGTCCGCTCACAGTGTTCTGTCCATGAATCTAACAGAAGCACACACTATTGCTGTTTCTGTGGAGCAAAGTACATTTTCTGCCGCCACAGACGAAAGCATTACGTTGTCAGCTATCCTGAACATTGGCAGAATGGAGCATTGTTACCTACATATATGAATCAAAGTGTCTACTTGGTTCCCGTAGAAACATGAACTTGTTGTGTGCATATACAAGCGGTTGAATTGTGTAACTATCTGTTGTTGAACTAACAGATTGAAAACTTGTCTCGATGTGTTTTGAGCCACGCAGCGCCTAAGTATGAGCCACGCAGAGCCTAAGTATGATCGCTATACATCTTCAGGTAAAACCCACTCTAGTCCGAATTAAACACATGATCCACACCAACAGCAACTATGTGGTTCCGCATATGTTGAATGAAGTTCAGACTGTGTGGTTTCTCTATCACGGTTTAATCGATCCCTGATTGTATGATAATTTTCGTCACCTTCTGTGAAATAATAGTGGGGAATCCGTTTAAATATTCACAGCCACTTCTTTCACGTAATGAATGATATGAGATTTAGCTCCTGACTTGCTTGGGGATCCATGTCCTGCACCTGGAAGTGTGTAGATAGGCATTTTTGAAGGTCTGAAGAACTACCGCATGCGACACCTCACGCAATTTTTATTTCCCTGTTTCGCACAACAGTGCGTGCATGTAACTGTATTCTGGGCGTTAATCATTTGTAACGTTGCATCACAGAATTCAATGAACGCCACTTTCGTTTGCTACTCTTCCAATAATCAACAGCTTTCCAATTTTACGCACTCATCAAGCATATTCCCACAGGTAATTATTATCGCGTACTCAGATATTCGTCGTATGGTGTATCGTGCCCTTGAATGAATTATTTATGGCCTTTAGTCATCTCAAGATCACGCCGGAATGGGGTGGGTGGAGATGTTGAGAGGTAGTCGGCCAGAGCCTAGTTAGTAGGCACAATCTCGCCATTTGCCTGGTTGTGACTTAGGGAAACCTCTGTCAAGGAATGGCTGCCACTGCTATCGTTCCCAGAACCTTCGTATTGTTAAACTTACCCTCTTGCAACTGAGCTCCGCCCGTTCGGTTTATCGTACTCTTCTCCGGAGTTTGTAATGGTATGTGTTTCCATGACATCATCAGCCATAACCAGTAAAGTCTTGTTGTCTTGTTTGTGTATTGATGTGGTTCCTTTCATAGCGTCGTTGATCAGGTCTAAGACGATATTTGCAAGTTGTTCCCAACATGTTTGAAGTGTTTTTTGAATGTCCATGATAGAAAAGTAGGCTTATAACAGTCTTAAGCTATTCAAACTCATTTTGAGTGATTTTTTACAACTTTTAAGTACGGGGAACAATTCAACCAAATACTTATTACTTGGTTTTATTTTCTATGCACAGTGTTAAGAGCATTTCTTCCTTGAACGTTTACCCTTGGTGGTATCATTAATCAGTCACATATGGTGCATGACCCACGTGTGAAACATTAAACATTGTTCGAATATAATGTATCTAGTCACTTCACTTGTACTTGACATTCGTCGTCCGGTTGCAAAACTTGTTGTATCCAATCTGGCACCTTTACAGAAATGAAGATAAAAAGATTTGACAGGCTCCTTACCTGGTAATGGGTTTTCTTGTTAAGATTTAAAAGGTAAACAACGAGGTTTTCAATCTCACGGCTACTATTGAGGGTTACGATATGACGAATCCCGCGACACCTATATCCCATTTTAACATTTTTGGACATAAGTCTTGCAACTTGCAACCAGATGACTGATGTTCTTCAGTCAGGTGGTTTTTATGCCATTGGTGTCTTTCCTTTCTATCTTGTTGAGATATCATTACACGCTTGTTAATGAGCCATGAAAGATTATCATTGAGTCTACCAATTTCGGCTTATCATAAAATCTTGTCTCTTCATTTTCCTTCCTTTATCTAGTATAGGGATTTCAAATAGCTGGAAGGTGTGCAATTCTAGTAATGGTGAAGCGTGAAATTGGAAAATATTTAAATTTGAATGGGGTGTTTTCCTCTTAACCCTCAAATTCGCCGATAGAAGGAAACGCGTTTTCACTGCAAGAGTTTCAAACAAATCTGATAGTGACCGTTGGGAAACCTTTTTTGTTAGACCACTAGCTCCACTAAGAATTCCACTACCTCTTCATATTTATTTTTTATTTATTTATTTACATATACTCACACATAACTGAGTATATACTCTAATGACAATAGATGATAAACAGTATATATACTAAAAATAACATACATATATACAAAATTGTAAACTTAATCAACACTACAAAAATAAAGTAGTAGACACAAAAACAATTATGATATTGAAACGAGAATGCTACAAGAAAAGAAACTATTAAGAATACATTTAAATATTGAAGGCAAGTCCTTATATTTAAATATTCTGTACAATCACTTGGTGATATAAATGCTGTGCACAAACTGGTTACATTAAGCTGAAAATGCCATGATGCTCTTCTATCGCTTTAACATGTTTTTGCACTTTCCTGAAACAGAGATCTATTGAAGTTAAATTTGCTGTTACCACGGACTAGGTGGCCATCCATTGCGCTTCCTATGCGAAACAACATATAGCTCAACTAGGATATTATTAGTATCTTTTTAGAATCGTTAGACTTATCACGCTAAGAAATATTAACCTCATATAATTGTATAAGAACTCGTGGACTCAGAAGATATTAAATAATATGACAGGATTATAGTATTGGCTCAGAAAAAAAAAGCGTTTTGGTAAAATGAAGGAAGTGGAACGAAATGAGAATTCATGTTGTTCTTGATTAAAAAATCGCTTTTTTCTCCTCCAAAATGAAACCCAGTTATTTTTATAATTTATACCCAAAGAGAAAGAAATTTAGACCCTTGTTTACTTCAACTTCACTAACCTGATGGTTATCAGCTTTGCTTTCCAGGCAAGGGTTTCTTTAGTCATTTCTGTCGAAAGAAGGAGATGAAACCATTGTATTTCTTGAAATATGTGAAAATCCATGTTAAATTGTTTCTGCTTTATAATAAAAAATAACCGTCGATCCAATGATTACTTCAAACCGTTCAAGTCAGTGCATCTGAATATGTGTAAAAACGATTATTTATTTATTTATTGAACACAACAGGTTATGTACCTAGTTCAGGTGTTCATTATACATATGACACATTCTACAAGATATTGTATATATTCATATTTGATGTTTTGTGGTGACATTCTGTAAAAACAATTCATTACTTTTTATAACAATGAAATTCACTTGTATTTACATTAAATATGTCTAACTCTGGACATGCTTTAAGAATACAATTATATAATGAGCACATTCTCCTAATAGGCGATATATCTAATACATTGGGTCTTTGAGGTGGGAGGTCGAAGACTGCATTACGAGGTCGAGTAACTCTTTGTGAAAAGTGCAACCTTATTTCCGATAATAATTTTTCTGAGTGAATTTTACTATGTGCTAGTTTGTGTAGAAAAGATAGTAGAAAATTAACTCTTCTATATTCCAGAAATTGGAACGAGTACTTGTTTACTAGGTTCAAGTAGTTTTCGAATTTAGGATATATTCATATTTCTTTGTTAAAAAGCGAACAAGTTTAGATTGCATAATTTCGATTTCCCGTGTGTTCTTCTTTGTAATAGGATGCCATACTACTGCAGCATATTTTAACTTTGATCGAACATACGCGGTATATAAAGTTTTTAAAACATCAATATTCGAGAAGTGGTGAGAGAAGAATGAGGTGGTGATTGTGTCAGTTGTTTTATCGAGTTTCCCTTTCCTTCCTGCAAGCTGGATACCCTGGGGGGTTTAGATGTCTCAGGCGTAGCTTCTGTCTTTGACTTTCCTGTTCCATTGTTTTCACGATTCATTGGTTGTTCTTGTCCGTAATGTTCAAAGTTTAAGCCTTCTTCTTCTAACTCATACAAAGTAAATCTTTTCCCATCGCAATACAAATATCTATACTGTAGGTGAGGAAAACTGCCTCTTTTTCGAAATTCAACTAAATACTGTTGTAGTTTCACACGTTCGTTGCGCACTTTAATCGAGAAGTCCTGTTTGATATAGACCGGTGTACCAAGTAGTTTGCGTTTGCTTTTCAAAATAGCTTCTTTCGTTTAAAATTACAAGAAATAGCAAATAATTGGTCGTTTCTGCCTAAGCGATGGGAGCGTTGTATACACTGGTCACTTAAGTGTATTCCCAATAGATCACTCAACACTTGTTTCACTTTTTCTTCCACACGCTCCAAACTTTTCTGTCTCTCTTCTCGAATACCATGTATTACAATATTCTGTCTCCGTGCGCGGTTTTTAATATCGTCAATCTTGTCTTCAAGATGATTCACGTGATCTTGGAGTCCATTAACTTCGTTCGTGACGCCATCAAGTGTACTTTCCATGTTGAGAAATTTACCCATTACACTGTTAATAGTTTCTTTCATTTGTTTAACGTATGCACATATTTCCTCATTAGAAGCACGAACACTTTTCAAAATATCCTTTATTTCAGCAATTTCATTCTTTTGAGGGTTGGGTGCGGGGCAGGATGTTCTTACACACAACCGATTATTAGTAGTGTACTCACAAATGCTATAATGCTAAATATGCTTTGAATGCTATAATTCTGCTGTCGTCATTGGGGGTGAAAACTTCTTTCGTCCCTCCACACAACACAACAGAAGAGGCCGATTCTGGCTCTCTACGTATCCAGGGAGATTCCCATGCCACGTTTCACTGCACTTCAGAGCTCGCGAAACACACGTCTGTCTTCTTCTGCACTTGTCCCAATTAAAAAATTATGCAGAACAAAAAGTTAAATGTACTTTTATTTTTTAAAATGTGATATATTGAAACAGCAATTAAAAGATATATATGTTTCAGTTTCTGTTTTATGTATGCAGAATTGACGTAAATATATAAGATATAGTATCCGGCTAAAAACCGTTTAGTTTGCTACCAGGAGTTTGCCATAAAGCACTTTATATTTTTAAACTAAAGATATTGTTGAAGATTTAATTTGAACATGAATAAGTGTGAAAAATATTACGGCTTGTTTAAACGTCTTTCTCTTTAAAGTTGAAGAATTAAACATAGCGTTTTCAAATAAAGCCCTTAACATAAGATATGTTTAGATATACTATTCGTTTCAAGTATTCCTGAGAACCAACAACTTTTCTTATATATATAGTTTTATCTTGATATTCTTCTTCTCAAATAATGTCACGTTTTGAAAGAAAAGTGGTTTTCCAAGGAAAATTAACCAAAATATTTTAGTCAATATCGCGTTCTATTTCACATTTACTCACATCGCCTGCAGACCATTACATTAAGGTATTAAAAAACTATAACCTGCACTGGTATATGTGGTAACTGTTCCCTGATGTCGCTTAACCTTTTTACTTGGAAAGGATTTTTCTTTGGCTCACACGCTAGACGAGATGGAAAACCTGATTCCAGGTCAGCGAGATGAGACAGTCTGTAGAACTATTGAAATATCTTTGTTGAAGTAACATTGTGAAAGCAACTAGACGAACCTTCCTTATGAAGAACTGGACGAAGTTATTGCAACTCCATATTAATATTTCAAACTTAATTTCATTAAAGAAATATAAATCTGTTAATTGAAGTTCCTAAATTCCAATTTATATGTTAATTCTAAAATATAACTTCAAATAAATGCTTAATGACATATTAGAATTATATGATTATTTTGTTGATATTATTTCGTTACTTGACAGTTCTGATTTTCTTTCTTTTAGTATTAATTTTATTCTTCCTTTTGCATGTGGAAGCTGTAGGTTGTTCTTCCAATTTGTTTCCTAGTATGTTTGTAAACGTAGTTCAGCTATGAAAACAATAAAAGCAAGTATATAACCAATTCCTAATATATAAAAGCAAACCTGAACATGATTCAATGTTAAAACTATTAGAGAACTACTTTGACAATTACTCTTACACACTCTTAGAAGCCCATAATACTTCATATTATCGTACCATTTTTCTAAAAGACCTGAATCAATACAGCGTCGAACTAAACTATTAATTCTTGGAAGATAAGGAGAATTTTTTGCCACCGGGCACGAAGCAAATTGAGTACCAAGGTGATCCTTAAGAATGTGATATGGCTTCTCACAGTGCAAGCATAAGTAAGCTTCAAATTTATATTTCGCTAACAATAGAGTTTCAATTTGACCACAGAGTTCATTTCCTGTATAATCGTAATTGTGAGCAAAGGTTTTAGACAACTCTTTTAAGTAAGGATTAATAGAATTCTTTACCATGTCACCATGAATGTCTTTTCCTACAAGACGATATTTGAATTTCACCATATCTTCAAAAGTATTTACTCCTGGTGAATGTCGAGGAACCATCAGAAATTGGAAAAGGGATTCTTCGTACAGGTAACTTATTACAAGACTAAAGAATGCCCACATGAAAAATAATCTTTTTCCCATACTTGCTTCAGGTATCTTTGCGGAAACTCGAAGAAGGCTGGCAAAGAAAGTAAGAGTCGTTTCCATTATGGTCCACTTTGAATGAACTGAACCATTTTGTTTTTGGGATATGTAGACAACAAATACAATAGTTGGAAAGCTTAAAATCAAACAGCCCCAAATTTCTATTCGGAAAGCTAAGTAAACGGATTTCCATATTGGTATGCGTGATGGATTTCTAACTTTTATCACAAGAGGCTCTATCTTGGTAGGATGAAGGAAATTCATAAATTCATATCTCTCTGGTGTCATTAGCAATCCCATAAGTCCAAAGTCAGCCCTTCCACTAGTCACGTCACCAACAAGGTCTGTTGATGAACCATTGGGTAAAATTTTCCCTGCAGTACGATGAAATTCAGTTATAACTGCCGTAAAGTTCATGTATTTAAGCAGAACGTGGAAAACCCGACCCAGGGGACCGTATAATGTATAGGTTCCATCAGTTTTGATGTGATAAAATACAGAAAATGTCTCTTGCGCGCTACACATTGCTATAAATAGGTTGTACCGCTGAAGGTTATTTAACATATTTTCAGGAAATACTAGTTCAGTTACTTATCTTTTGCTATGTTGAAATGATTTTAACGTGAAACTTTTTACTTCCATTATCGAGTTCCGCATTGTAACATGAATGCAACACTGTTGCGTTTGAAAAGCTGGATGTGATCTGCATGGAATTCGTGACACTACTAAAGTTGAAAACATTCTTATCTGTTTGCAGTCATCCATAATTTTCCTCGCCATTCTAACGTTTAAAGCACTTGCTTGTAATAGCACAAATATGAATTTCCCATTGATATTCCAGTAAAAGGTATCACTTATACACTTGAGAATCTGTGATAAGTCGCTTATATTTTCAATTAGAATGAGTACAGCACCACTCGATTGAGTAGAGAATGTTTCTACATTTATAAGTGTATTCTTATGTTTTTGGAATTGTATTTTGTGAAATATAACACCAAAGGTAATTTGGTGGATGCTCTGAAGCAAAGGAGTAACTACGATGTTTTCTTTGCTACTGAAAATAGTAACTTGTTGTGTCTTTCGTAAGTTTTTGGAACACACTGTTGTTAAAAACGATACCATTTTAGTGTACATGTTGTCTAGTATCTGCTCATTACTTTGCAGCTGAGCTGAAACTGAAGGCAGAAGGATCAATACGATAATAAACAGAACTATCTGTGAAGACATAGCAATAGTTCCTTGTAACCACTCTTCTTTTATCAAGGACACCTGTAAAAGCAGAAACGTTCATGATTAAGTATATAGATACTTACATACACACAGATATGCATAACAAACAGGAGCAATTAATACATTTCTACGAACGTTTGATGTACTTTTATCAGTAAAAGATACTACCATTGATTTGTTAAATGACAGTGCATTGATTACGTTTACTATCTGTACTCACACGCAAAGTCGTCTTATTCATTCTTATTTTCGACCCTTCTTTTACTTCAGAAAATATCCGGGAATAACCTACTTTCTTTGGGAATCCCTTGCGCGTCCATTACATAACTTTGGAACATGGATTTTTGGAAAGAAAATGTTTGAAGTCTTTGAGAGTACCAAGCTGCCTCTTTTCTACTGTTAATGGTATTGGATATAACAAGTTCGAAACAAAGCATTTGTGCACCCTCGATAGTCTACATTCTGTTCCTTATTTTCATGTGAGGAATCTTGTGATCTAGATTTATCGGTGTTGTTTTGCAACATCCTGTATATAAATTTTACCATGAAGAAAATATACTATGGCAGTTGGTAAAGCAATTTAAATTATGCTAGGATTGACAACGCTGAGAAGGGGCTGACAACAAGTCATAGTGACATCATCTATTGGCACAAATTCTGTTATTCGGTTGCTTTAACAATGACGCACATATGTATTATAACCAGTATTTTATTTGTTACATATACAAGGAAATTTTCAACCACATGATGCATTTATATACATGGTTACTGGTAATACTTCATATTCCTTTGAAGACGTTATAGTACTGCTAATTTGCAACAAAATTAACCATATTTTGTACAACTCAGAAGTTGATAGTTTTCGAGATATTTGCATTTTCGGAGAAAAGTGCTCCCGAGGCTCCTGTGAATTGCAAATCTGTAAAATATTTTGTATCTACCCGACAACCTAAATTATACGAAACGTTACTGAAACAAAATTATAGCGAAAGCACCAATACGGAAAAAATAAGAGTGTTAAAAGTGCGATTGATAGCAGAAAGTTACAAAGGAAATGGCAGTGTCATGTGAAGCTATTACCAAACTGTGGAAAGGTAGGCAACGTACAAATAACCTTAAAAACTGCGCTGTTTTCTGGACTTTCGTTATAGCTACGCAGAGGCGGCGATTACCGGTTAGAAGTGAGGGGGGGGGAGGAAGTTACCTTTGAATATTTGTCAGTGTAGAGTATGTTTAGTGGACGTTTCAGTCGAGTTTTCAAAAGTGTGGTTCCATAAATAATAGGATATTCCTATGCAGATAAACAAACTGTATGATTTGCGTTTCTCGAAAGTTCATCGCTGCACTAACAACCGTTTGTCATTGGACTCTATCCTAGGAACGATCAAATCAGATTTCACCACGAACACCTACCTCTTGAAAATAACTTCTAATGTTGTCATCCCAATAATGCCTCTATCTTCCTAATGGCCTATTTCCTTCCGAATTCCCCACTACGATCGAATCTTTGTTTCTATCCTATCGGAGCTACATGGTTGTCAACTTGGCCGTCGTGAATTTATTATTCTTATAACATTGGGCAAATTGCACAATTTCAAACATTCTACGATATGCATCACATCCCGTTTCAGCCCATATATCTTTCTCAAAACCATATTTTCGCTCATTCGGAATTAATGTTTATCTGTTAGGGTCATACTCGAACTTTCGTAACCATAAACTATTACCAACACAATAACCATTCTATATATTTTCAGTTTCAACTTTCTTAAAACTAATCGCGATGTTAGGAGCTTCTGGACTGACTAGAAATGTGTGTTGGTCGATGCTAAGCGACTTTCTATTCCTCCGATGATCTCGTTTTAGCTTGTTACATTTGCTCCCAAGAAATTTGTTTCCTTTTCTATGATCTCATTCCTAACTGAAATGTTTCTGTCTCCTTAATCCGCTCTGCTTCGGCTTATCATGCATTTTGTGTTCTATACATTCGCCTGCTGACCTATCTCTTAGCCAGTTTGTACTAAAATACGGTGTTACTTTATAGTGCATCTATACCGTCCCCTATAGAATCTACATCCACGCGTACGAGCAGTTGGTTCAGGCTATTCAATGGTAGTCCTTTTCTGTCCTCTTTCATTTTTAGAATAGCATATTCCTATATAACTTAAAGAGTAGCCGTGACAAAGCATCGCCTTGACAAAGCAAAGCATCCGCTACGAAATTCCAAATCGGTATATTGTATGGATTATTCATTTTGATAGATCTTCCTTAAAATCAGTGAACAGCCGGCGAACCGTTCCATTGTATTCCGATTTTTCTCTAATACTTGTCTCAAGTCAAAAATCTGGTCCAGCGGGGATTTCTTCTAAAGCCACATTGATCTACAACTATTTTATCCGCACATACGCTTAGACGTGTTAGAAGATTATGAGATCAAGTCAACATTTTGTAATATGTTGGGAGTAAAGGGATTCTGCGGTAATTACAAATGTATCGCCTTTTTATAAACTGAAACTATTACAATTTTCTATTATCTTGGAAGCTCCTCCTTTCTCTATATAGCACTTACCTATTTATGTAGTTTCTTGACTAATCCTGTTCCTCCCATTTTAATTAATTAGACTAGGATGGTTTCAATTCCTGGTAATTTGATTGTCTTGTATTTCTTTAATGAAATTATTAGTTCTATGTCCCTAGTTTCGGGTATCGAGGGTTCTGCGGTATAGATGTCAAATTCACTGTTTTCCGGTGTGTTCATTACGAAGTTTTTCGAAATAAATTTTTAACGCATGAAGAATTTTAGTCGGATCAGGTCGAAGATCTCCACGTTCATTTTTAATCACCCCTAGCCTCGGCTGGTAACCTTTCCTTAACGGGTAACCCCTTCTGGTAACCATTTGTATAGATTTCTAATGTAAGTTGTTTCATCGTTGTCCTCTATCCATAATGTTTTGCGTCAGATATTTTAGCTTTTTGTTTCTAAATCTGCATGTGGCGTTACGTTTCGCATTACTGTAGTGGTTTCGATTGTCCTGTTTTATTTCTTAGCCTTCGGCACCTTGATTGTTTTCGTTCCTCATAAAGCTTGAGGCACTCGTCATCAAACCAAGGTTTATTTTTCTGCTGTTCCATCTCACACACACTTGTTTTTGCCACTCCCTGCTCTGTGTCATGAAATAACTCTCACAACTTATTCTCACGACTTCATGTTATTACCCAAGTCAGCTAAGATTTTGAAACTAGTAGATATTTCTTAGTAATCTGCTCTCACGCTCGGAATATGCAATCGTTTTATTTCAAACTGTTTGCTTTTTGTTAGTTTGTTTTGCTTTATCCTCACTTTTGTGATCAAAACTGATGGTCGCAGTTATCTTCCTCTCCTCTGTAAGCCCTGACGTCCATTATGTTGGTATGTCGTCCTTTACGTATAGCATGCTTAATACACCAGACAAATATAGATATCTACAATATTAAATTGTTACTGTTAAAAGATGAACGCCAATTTGTTTTGTGCTAGAACTAGCATATCTTGGTAATAAAGTAAAATTTATTTACTTTACAGCCTTCCTAAAGATGTTCATTGGCCAATCGTCTAGATTTTCAATGCGTAATTTCTGCATCATATGATTATGATTCGAACGCTCGAGAAAAGTGAGGGAACAACTGCCCTCCTCACCCCCCTAATCGCTACTGATGCACCTACGAAAGACTTGAAACTCCAAACAAACGAAGAACAATGTTGTCTTATACCGCCTGTGGCCCAGTGTCGACTCATAGGATCAAAACAAAAATGTACTAGCTTTCAAGAAAGTAAATCCCATGCAGTGGTGAGAATATTGGAAACTAATATCTGTCTGAAAAATTAAGCTCCTGCCAAACATATCGCATGTTTAGTGCTTAATTTTGAAGTTACCGTGGCAGCAATGAAAGGGAGATATATTGCAAAAGAAGTCTCATACGATAGAGACGTTTGAATGTGTTATATTAGGCCGGGCAAAATAGAAAATCAAAAAAGGACATAGAAAAAAAAGGAACAGTGCGAACGTGCGTGTGTGTAAGCAAGTAATACTAGATCTATTCGAAAAGTAAAACGAAAAAGCAATGAGACTCTAGTGTAGTGGTCTAGGTGCTGGCTTTCCGCGCTGAACATCACGGGTTCGAAACCGCTTGTTTACTTGATCTTATTTTTTCCAAACTGTATGTTATTGAGAACTTTCAATAAATTCGTGTAGATAAAGATGCACTAGCTGTCCCTTGAACTGAAAGGGATCATGGGTAATCGAGTTACATCAGCTCAGTGGCGGTTTTTCAGGTGAAGTTAGTGAAGCTGTACTTCACCTATTATTTTGTTCTTTCATTGACTAAATAAACAAAAATTGTTTCTGAAAGAAAATGAAGTAGGTAACAAAATTCCAGCAGAAAAACCAAATAAACTGTTTCCAATTTTGTATGCAGCATAAGTAAATTTTCTAGCGCTAGAAGGCACCGTATTCTTGCGAAGCTGAAAACGTTACTTTTATATACCTTCGAAAAAATCTAGCTATAAGTGCTTTCTATGGCGGGGACAATTTTACCGCGGTGAAAATCTTTCCGTTGACGGGACGGTTAACTTCTGGTTGCCATGACAACCTAGACGCTGCAGGCTATACTGGCCAGTGCGAGATAGCGTTGAGGATAGCGGAAGAGAACCTGCAATCTGCTTTCAACGAAGTTACTTCTCTTCCGAGTTTCGGCTGTTCAGTGTGCAAGTAAAGTAAATTTGTCCCCGCTGTATCAGCACCATGTGTACCTGTACAATTGTTCGTCTTTTGTTCGTGTATGTATAGTGAAAGGGAATGACGATTTTGACATGGCCCTTTTATAGACAAATATCCTTGAATGAGTATGTATGTCAGAGCTGTAATAGACCTAGTGCCAAGTGAGTTAATACAGGCGCGCAATGCTATATATAACGAATTAATTTGAAGTGTTCTACTTCTGTTGTTATGTATGAGCTCATTGACTAAGCTATAGAATCCAGTCTCAATATATGGCTATGCTGATGGTTGATCTTTATAAAATGCTAACCTTACTTAAAATGTACTCTGGGTAGAAGAATTTTTATAGAATATTTCAGTTTACGATAACTCGATATATTAGAGATTTCACTGATTTGTAAGGCGTGGTGGAATGGATTTGCAGAATTACGAAGATGGTCATGGTTGGAACTAAAGGGGCGTTCGTCAAACTTTATCCATATGTGTAAATATTAATTGCATTTTTAGTCCGAATATAGATTTAAAATATGCCATCCGCTACGTTCATTTTTTCACCCTTATTTATACATGCCCAGTCCACGTCGCCTAGTGATCTTCCACCACAGATCATTGATAAGGAACCAGCACAAGTTCAATAAACCTTTGAACATCCATACGTTCTGACAGATATTTTCATATTTCTTCCATTAATTCCTGGATATCATCTGGAATAGAGACCTTAGACGTTCTATTCATCTCATTTCCGTCTGAAGTTGAGCTCGCTGAGTGATTACACTTTACACGCTTAAGACGTCAATGCTGGACCGCTGGTAAATATTGACATATAAATTAAATATATAAATATTGTTTATAATATTTAAATATTTAATAAATATTGTTTTGTGAGTTACTGATTTCAGCAGCAGAGTAATTTTGTGTGATTTTGACACATTAGGCCTAATATAATAGTCTCTGTATCTTAAGGAAAAATTCAATTAATTTAATTTAACAGGTCACGCTCTAATTGCCTTGAACGTTTATTAGCAAGGATAAATATTTTAGAGGTACGGGATGTTTTATCCGTTTAAAGATTTCAAAACCATCACCTGAAAGTCAGTATCAATCTCGTTACGAGTGTATTTGAATTGAATTTTATTTAAATCCTTTAGCCATGTTTTGTTTACATTAGGCCAGGATGGGGAAAGTAGAAGAAAGGAAGGAACTGTCCCAGCATCAAGCTGGTGAGAGAGCGCGAAAACTGGAAAAACATCAGCCAAGATGGCCTATTGGTGGGTTGGAAAGTAGATGTTTTCCAATGGGATAGCAACTAAGGAACGCCAGGTCAGCTCTTGCTTTAGGTGTAATAAAATGTTCGCCAACGGACGCCATTCTTCAGACGTATGACGAGCTTAGACCTTAGATACCAGTAATTTAAATGTAAATTAAACTAAACTTCAAACATTACTCTAAAATTGTGCACTGCATCTGAAAAATCACTGTGTATGTATTGTTCGGATAATAAATTTTGAAGCAGAAAATAAGTTGAATTTTGGTGAGCCTGAAAACTGAAAATGTCACGAAGAATATTTTAAACAGACCATAATATAATTTTATTCGTATTTTTTCTCTCTATCCATTACCTTCCTCTAATAGTAATAT
>JAGDQP010007753.1:51146-65919 GCA_022664845.1 Lepisma saccharinum | reverse complement strand
GATGTGTGGAAAAGTTATTTCGACAAACTTCTTAATGTACACAACGGGGAACAAACAGAGGAATATGACATCCATACCGCAGAACCGTAGATTACCGAACCGATCGAGATCGAAATGTCAGTAAAGAAACTGAAAAATTCAAATTACCAGGAATTAAAGCAGGAGGAACGGCACTAATTAAGGAACTACATAAATTAATAAGTGCTATATGGAGAAAGGAGGAGCTCCCAAAGGAATGGAAAACATCAATAATTGTTCCGATTTACAAAAAAGGCGATAAATCGGACTGTAATAATTACCGCAGAAGCTCGTTACTTCAAACCTGTTACAAGGTATTAAGTAATACTCAGTTAACACGTCTAAGTGTATACGTAGATGAAATAATTGGAGACCACCAATGTTGATTTAGAAGAAATAGATCCACGCTGGACCAGATTTTTGCCTTGAGACAAATTTTGGAGAAGAAATGGGAATACAATGGGACGGTTCATCAGCTATTCATTGATTTTAAGAAAGCATATGATTCTATCAAAAGGGAAAAGTTATACAGTATCCTGATACGATTTGGAATTCCGAAAAAAATGGTTCAACTAGTGAAGATGTGTCTCAACGACCCCATAAGCAGAGTACGGATAGGTAATAATATGTCAGAAAGTTTCAAGATTCGCAACGGATTGAAACAAGGAGTTGCTTTGTCACCACTACTGTTTAACTTTGCGTTACAATATGCGATTTTAAAAATTAAAGGGGACAAAAAGGGACTATCATTGAATGGTTTGAATCTACTGTTTGTGTACGCGGATGATGTAGATTTAATAGGGGGCGATATAGATGCACTACAAAGCAACACCGATGTCTTAAAAGTAGCGTGCGATGAGATAGGTCTACATGTAAACATAGATAAAACAAAATACATGATAACAAGCCGAAACACAGGGAATGAAGGAAATAAAAACATAAGAATTAGGGATGAGGTCATAGAGAAAGTAAACAAATTTAAATACTTGGGAGCATACGTAACAAGAAAAATGAGGTCACGGAAGAAATAAAAAGTCGCTTAGTACCGGGTAACGCATGTTTCTATTCAGTCCAAAAACATAGCGATTAATATCACGGAAATTGAAATTGAAAATATACAGAACGGTTATTCTGCCGGTAATACTTTACGGTTGAGAAAGTTGGAGTATGACCCTAGTAGATGAACATAAATTACGTGTGATTGAAAATAAGGTTTTGAGGAAGATATACGGGCCGAAACGGGACGAGATGACTGGAGAGTGGAGGAGACTGCATAATGAAAAAGTCCACGGACTGTACGATTCACCAGATGTTGTAAAAATAATGAAATCGCGACGACTAAGGTGGGCAGGCCATGTAGCTCGGATGGAAGGAGGCTATTGTGAGGACCGAGACGTCGTTGGGAGGACAATATTAGAAGAGGTCTTCGAGAAGTAGGCGTACGTGATGAAAACTGGCTTGATATTGCCCAGGATAGAATCCAATGGCGAACGTTTGTTACTGCGGCGATGAACTTGCGAGTTCTGTAAGCCATAGAGTTAGTTAGTTAGTTTTAATTACCATTACTAATTTTATCGAGTGGTGATGTCAAGTGGGAATGACATAGGAGACCGAGAAATGTTCCTGTGCTGCATATCCTGGCACGATTAATTGAATTTTTGTGGACTGTTTTACTAACCGATTGGAGGGAAGTGTAGTCTGCCAGTGTAGGCAATTCGGCCTTCTCTAACGTTCATCCCAAATTTGTCTCTATTTCCCTTAAAAATCCTCTCTTTTTTTTTTTTTTTTTTTTTAAATTCTGATTTTTTAACGTTAATTGACTCTAGACATCACATATAGTGTCGCTCAAAATTTTGGAAAGATTCCAACAGATATTAAAGAAAATATAACTAAATGAAAAATGTTGATGGTGAATCCTTGTCTTACCGCCAAACTTTCTGTCAGACATAATCAGTCTTACCAATTAACTTAAAACCTATTGTAGATAGGGGGAAAAGGAAAGAGACCGTTCTTATAGTATTTTGTATCCTCTTTTCATTTGTGCAATTATTTTGATTTTATGTCAATTATTAAAAAAAGATACGAGCAATGCATTATATGAGCTACCAAATATATATCATTAGTTAAGGGATATACTTGTAGTGTACTAGCGTTGTAGCTAGTGGGGTACGGTGGTGAACTATACAAAGGTACATCGGACGGTATGGATGAAGATAGTGATAGCATAACAAATTGGTTTTATGAAAAATACAAGGATGAATGTTCTGATAGTGATTATGAAAGTGATACATCTCCTCGAAATCCCACATATAGTGTTAAATTACCCTCTGTTCACAATTTAAATAAACTTTTCACGTTCCCTTGGAGGGTAGTAATAGACCCATGGATGTGAGTTCTGACCATCCCTTACACAATGAATCTTTGCATATGTTTGAGGAAATCAGATTGGTCCTATCCTCTAAAGATATTGGAAATCAGTCACACATGACTGTCTCATCTGGATGACAGTGGCGCAACATCTACTATGAGAAATGTTGCCTCTGTACCTCATAACCATGACAAAAGAGTGGACAAGGGCGTTCTGGTGAGATTAGGCATTAATGAAGAATTAACGAATAATGATACCTTATTATTAAACAATCACTATGAGTGTATAAAACCTCATAAGCTAACTTTGTCTGATGCCAGCATTCAAACCCTTCAGGAGGTCTTTCTTGTAAATGACAACTTCACAAAGACTTTTAATAGTATAGAGATAAATACTGATAGCTCTGTAGATATTTATAGAAAATTCGAATCATTGGAACGTGTGTTGGATCTTGTTAATAATAGACTTAACTATCAATTACTTGATTTGAATGTTGAGTTGCAGGATGTAGGTGATAATTTTACATTTTTACCACAGCTCTTAGACAATTGTATTGCTAATATGATGACTAATTCTAGTTGTATTAAGGTTCTTAGTGATGCATCAACAAATACTGAAAATGATCCTCTTGTGAGTGACGCATCAATAAATACTGATAACGATCTATTAAGTTATACAACTAAATCCTCGGCCTACTCAAAATATTGTGGAGTCAGTTTCATCAGAAAATACTGTCGATCGTCGTGCTAGACATAAGGTTAATCACTCCCCAAATGTCAGTTATATTAGCGTTGGTCATACCACTATGGACTCCATTGTCCAAACAAGAAACCAAGAACTCTCTAACATAAAAATAAATCAATTGCTGGGGGACTTGAAACTATTGGAAGAAAAATTGGACGGAGATAAACTTGAGTTCTCAAAAATGCTCAAATCAAAACAATCGGAAATTGATGAATGTAATGATGCCATAATCTATCTCAATACTAAAATTGAACAACTCAAATTATCAGTTTACCATAAGGATATACTACTGATAAACATTAAGAGCAAAAGTAAAGAATCAGTAGCTCATAATATGTACAAAAACGGAAAACTTGTACAAGGGTATATAAGTAAGCGTGAACTACTGAAAGCTAATTCTTCATCTACAATGCAAAAAAAAAAAAAAAATCTCCCTGATAAAGATAAATCTGTTAGAAACATTGTAATATATGCTGATAGTCATGGTCGATATATTTCCAAACTGTTGTCAGAAAAAATCAAGTAGTAAAATTGTACGTTATATAAAACCAGGAGCCTGTTTCTCGGAAATCACAAGAAATTTACTGATTGATATTGGATCTTTCGGTAAGCATGATTTAGTGGTAACAATGGCCGGCTCTAATGATGTGTACAATAACAACTCGGTAATTGTTTACGAGAACTAAAACAGCTCTTATCTCTCGTGTTACATGTTAAAGTACTGATATATATCATCCCGGTAAGATATGACCTACCGGACTGGTCCTGTGTAAATAATGAGATTAGATATGTCAATTATAAAATTATGAACCTTCAAAAGCATTTTAAGAATCTTTCTATAGTAGATATTTGTAATATAGGCAGAAGATTCCACACTACTCATGGAATGCACCTTAATACTTTGGGCAAAAGATTAATATGTAATGGTATTATACGTAAGTTTGTACTCCTGAATAACGCCGCTAACAATGTAGATAACGAACTCTTGGCCTTAAGGTATCATGAGGAGGAAAACTTATGATTTTACCTGCAGCCACTGGGATGCAGGTCAATACTCAGTCTACTTCCGTAAATCATAGATCCTTGGTAGAAAAGAGTAAACAAAGTACGGATTCTATAAAAAATGGATCATTGGTAAAGATGGCCAAACTAAATATGGGTTCCTCAAGCTCTAAAATAGAAATTCAATTATCTAATATTACGTCATCGAAAAAATGGAATATAGATTTTTAAAATAAGTACAGAACTCTTAAGAAATTATAGAGAGCTGAAATATCTAGAGACATAAGAACCTATAATGATTCTTATATTGAGAACTCGTCTAACAAAGTAAATGCTGAATGGAAAGTTATTAATACGAATGCGCATAGAAATAAGCAAAAGAATCCAACTGAAATCACTCGGACGCATTTAGCAACTTTTTTGCTAATAATATCTCCCTTCCAACTGTGCCTAAGCAAGATAATTCACTGGCATCAAAGAAATTCTCCCGTTACATTAAAGATAATTAAAATATGGGAATTTTTGAAATGTCACTTACGACTCCATTGGATGTTATATTAACTACAATGAAATTGAAAAGTAAGAAAAGTGATGATATATTTGGATTGTCTACTCTTCTATTAAAACATATAATAGACTTGGTAGCTCTTCCTCTCTCTATCCTTATTAACAATTCTATAAGAATAGGCAAATATCCTCAGTGTTTGAAAAGAGCCATTATTATTCCAATTTATAAGAAGGGAGGCAAACATAATCCTGATAATTATCGTCCCATGGCTATTTTACCAGCTACTTCTTCCAAATTATTTGAACAATTAATATTCAATCAGTTCATAAATTATACTAATTCACATAAATTATTATATGACAACTTTGAAAAAAAAACACATTACTTCCCTGGCGTTAATTGACCTAAACAACGCCTTTGATTCAATCTCCCACAAACTTCTTTTAGATAAACTCTCACGTTATGGAATTGCGCATAGAGAATATGATCTCATATCATCCAATCTTGAAGAACGTGAGCACATAGTTAAAGTTAACAATAAATTTTCGAAACCTACTCCAGTAAACAAAGGCGTCCCGCAGGAATCTGTACTGGGTCCGCTTTTGTTTTTGCTATATGTAAACAATTTTCCGCCTATTACTGATGATATAACAATTCCAATCTTGTATGCTGACGATACTACCTTAATCACCAGCAGCAAAGATATTAATAAAATTGTAACCTCAACCGAAATTAGCTTAAATAAACTAAACACTGGTTTAATGAAACTGATCTTGTTTTAAATAAGGAAAAGACGGAAATTTTTTTATGCTCATTAAATGATAACATACTTAAAAACAATAATAAAAAATCAGTAAAAATTTTAGGTATTCACATACACCAAAAGCTAAACTGGGAAGTCCACACCAAGCAAATATCTAGGACACTAGCCAAATATTTATATGTGCTGAAAAGTCTTAAAAATTCAATTTTGAAAAGTATTTAAGAATGGCATATTTTGCTCTAGTACATTCTTTAATTTCGTATGGGACAATCTTCTGGGGTAATTCTTATGGTGAGAAAAAGATATTCATATGGCAAAAGAAATCCATTAGATGTATAAAAGGTCCGAGAAATTTCGATTCTTGTAAATCCGCCTTTCGTGAGTTAGACATTATGACTCTAGCTTGTATTTACGCATTTCAATGACTGGTTTATATAAAAAATAATTTGGAAATATATACCACACTTGGCAGCATTAACAACTACCATACAAGACATGACTCTATAATCTCTTGCCGACAAAGATGAAACAATTAAATATCAACTTATTTAAATATTATCTGAAACGTAATTTTACTCACTGTAGTGCCTATAATACTGATGAAACATAAGGAAGAAAATGAAAGGTTGACCCAGGGTTCATAGATGTTGATATTGAGAATCTATTGCTTTTAAGGATCTTGTCTGCTTTGTGGTCACTGTGCTCGAGTATTAGTTGTTTTTATTTGAAATATGATCGATGGGCTTTGTTGCCTGTGAACATTTTATATATTGTATGATTTTTTAAGGACTGATATAACGCAAAATTTCGAAAATTGCCATTAATGATAATAAATGCTGTATGTTTTTGTGTAAACGTGTATGTGTATAAGTATGTATGTATTAGTACATGGGAGTGAATATATGCGTGTATGCATATGAACCTATGTATACGAAAATATAAGAATATATGTGTAGTTAATTTAAGAAATGTTTAAAAGTATGATTTATATGTATCTTGGACGATGTCAATAGCGGATGTACTGCTTTAAGATGGAATAAAATTGAATTTTCTAGTTTTAGTCCTTTGGGAACAGAAAAAAAACATGTCTCTGTTTCATTGTAATGATGACAATCTGGCACAAAGCATAAAACCATAACGAGTTGGTGAATATCACTACAAAATCTACTGCTAATTAAGTTTGTTTAGACTATAACATGGCGGGTTACCAAGACGATTTACCGGATCTGACGTAAGACTTTAGTCCCCCATACCTGCCCCCTAACCTCCTCAATGACACCCCAACATTGTAACACTAATCTGCACACGGGACTATATTTATCTTCACAGTCACACCCACTAATTAGGATCCAGGTTTCGAACATCTGAAGTATACCTTGATCCTCTTGGTTCATGATGTGGCCATCCATACTAACAGAATAAAAAATAATAAAAACAAAGCCGAATTTACTGTCCTGACAAGATTCCTTGCCTTGAAAAATAATGAAATTCATGCAACCATCTACCGCGCTGATGAGCGCACACGAACTTACGGCATAAACATACACAAAATACACATTCTGTTTACTTATTCTTTTCCTACATGCGATGACGTCATTCGATTGAGTTTCTGTATGTAAGCGTTTTTCTTGTTAAGTAGTACGCTTTATGGAAAGCGACAAGGGCTGCTGAGATAATGGTCGTGTAGGCTGTCATCATTTGAAGACTAGTGACTGCAATTCACATGTAGGAAACACAATGGATGAGAGGGAGTTCTAGTGTCATCGCCCTTTTCAACTTGACAACCAAAAAGTTTACAGAGAAAAAACTAGAACTCCACTGCGTAATATATAGTGGTCGTCTCTGCAGTGCACATTACAAGAAAATATATGCAAATAACATTATTTTTATTAGAACGCAAAAACATTTAGTATACCATTATATTCCTGTCACGAACATTCCGATGTCGCACACTATTTGTAGACACTAATGTGCCTTTTACTGGGCTGCTCTCTCTTAACAACGACTATTAATAACAGCTAACAACGCACATTTTTTTTTAATATTTCATTTCTCACGCAACATTTTTGGTAAAAAGCAATCTCTCACAATTCTGGTTCTGTAGACGAGTCTGCCGTTTCTCAACAATGAATTATGGAAGAATAACGAAGTCGGAAAACGCACACAATATACCTATTTTATGAGGGCTTTCTAGATGTATCATTCAAAAATGAACGAACGAAAACACCGTATACACAGGCCCGTCCGCATGCATATATGATTTATTTCTTCACTACTCGATATCGGCACCCAATTAACATCTACGGTCCCCGTGAACTCAAATGAGTACGCTATATCAATTTATATTTCTGGCACTGAAATATAACAAGTAGCTCTGTGTGGTTTGTTATACAATCAACGAACATCTTGCGTAACTTGATTCTGAAGAAATTGTATGTGTACCTGGCAACACAAGGGCCCCGTGACGTCATATCCCAATATGGATGACCGCTGCGAACTATGTATGAAACTTCTCCAAAATAAAGGTTTGTTGAATTTTTTTTTTCTTATTGTAAAAAAAAATGTGTACTGTTCTCTAATAGTATATAGTCTTGTAAATAAATATAGTCAGTGTTTACTATTTGCTAGTTTGTGAGAAACGATCAAAAAAACGTACGTGCTCAATTGAGCACTTTGGGTCTTACCTGTATAAAGTGTACTCAAATAAGTACACGCGTTATTTGTACACATATAAAGCATTTGGGTCTGTATTATGGGGTTGTTTAGGTTCAAATAACTTGTTTGCTTTCTTCATATAAGAAAATATTTTCCCAATATATAACCTTTTCAATGAAAATACCAGAATTCGTATTATTTCTGCACAAGAACTAAGATTTCTTGATTTATTTCCTTGAGTTTGAATTTACATATTTCATTTGTTAAAGTTTTGTAATTGATTCAAGATATTTATTGAGAATAAATGCATTATTTTCAATATTTCAGATTCTGCATGGAAAGTTTTGCAACCAGCTGACATTTTGCAATATTTGGATAACAGCGTTATAGATTTGTCTGATGAGAATGAGTTCATTCCTGATGCTGAGAAAGCAGAAGCTTCTGAAATAGCAGATGATCCTTGTGATTCCTGAGATATGTTTTCTGGACAAGGGTTGGAAACACTGAGAACAGGGTGTTCGGGGACGTGGACAGCCTCAGCATGTTGTTTCTATTATGCCAAACTTGGTATTACTATGTCTAATGTAATGGAAGCAATTTGAAAAATTAAATTGTATAGAAAATATGTTGGCAACATTGACAACTAGGGTGCTTTGTAACAGTGACACACACAGGAATTTTCCATTGTATGCAATAATGTTTATTAGAATTTTGGTGCAGATAGGTATAACGCAATGAAAGTAATTTGAAAAATTCAATATAAAATCAATCCATTAGTAACACTAGTCCACTGCATTAATCAGGAGTTCCGGCGGATCTGAACTAGTCTAACCAAAACCTTTTAAACACCACTGCCATGTGGTTAATGAAATATATTTACTGGACAAGGACTTGCAAAAATGACAACGGGGTCCTTTGGAACGGTGACACCTACAGTATGTTTTATGGTCGCGAATAATCTTAATGACAAGTTTGGTGCTGCTATGTCTAACGCAATGGAAGCAACTTGGAAAAAGATAATCGACAGAAGTTGGCAACACTGGTAAGGGGTGCTTAGTGACGTAAACGCACATAGCATTTTTTTTATATCCAATAATGTTAATTCCAAGTTCGACGCAGATAGGTCCAACAGAATGCAAGCATTTTGAACAACCATTATTTTGGCTGGCAACAGGTTGGCAACAATAAACCACTGCACCAATCAAGATAGCTCCGGCGACTCTGAGCTAGCCTAGCTAATAAATTTTCACAAAGCACTTCAAGCATCCCTCCACACCTTGTATGTAGTTCCTGAGATTTAATTTCTGGACACGAACGGAGAGACGGAGTAACGTAAGCGGGATTTTAAGGTTCCTTTTCTATTACTTCATTCTCAAGGGACCTAAAATAGATATACAAGCTTACTATTATTACAAGTACCATATAGTCTATTCCACTCATTTCACACATGGGTCATTCTCCTAGAAACGTGTCAGTTAGAAATCCATTTTTGAATTATTATGATTTTTTTTTAGAAAATTTTCATTTTTTTTCTTTTTTTTTTGAAAGGTCCTCATCGCGAAACAAGCAACACTATGTTTAACGTACAATTATATACTTTTTTAAATGAAAGAAATTTTCCTTCTGAACGGAGAATGCAAGAGTATAACGGAGGATACAATGATGATGAACGAGGTATACAATATAGGGCAAAAACTTTTTCAAAGGTTGCTTTTGAAAAAGGCTACTACTGTTTAATAAACTTAAAATATAAAATTGCATAAAAATAGAAAAAAATGTTACGAGACAGAAAATTATGCTAATAACCTAAACAAAATTCAAATAAACCTGAACTTAGTGGCACAACGAACTATGGTATCGGTATGTGTTTTATGTTATTATATTGGGTCTGGGAAATAGTTCGTGGCATTTTTTAGTAAATTTCATCTGGTTTTCTTATAGGGTGCAAATGAATTTATTTAAACCAAATATGCTCCATTATTATCGACAATGTTTCGCCATTTTGCGGGTAGAGCCACGATGCCATCGGTGAAGAACTTCTGTGGTTTCTGGTTGAAAAACTGAATCAAGTGGTTTTCACAGGCTTCTTGTGAAACCTGCTTAATTTCATTGAGAGAGTTCTGCAGAGACCAGAACAAGTGATAGTCCGAGGGTACTATGTCTGGACTATACAGTGGATGCATCAAAACTACCCAACCAAGCTCCCGCAATGTTTGACAGGTCATCAACGAAGTATGTGGTCGGGCGTTGTCATGATGGTAGATAACACCTATCCTATTATTCAATTCGGGCCGTTTTCTTTCAATTGCCTGGCGTAATCTCTGTAGTTGTTCACAGTAGAGTTGAGAATTAATTGTCTGACAAATTGGAAGTAGCTCATGGTGGACGATTTCCTTCCAGTCCCACCACACACATAGCATCACCTTGTTCGGCGTCAATCCGGGCTTCGCGAACGCTTGTGACGGCTCACCATCCCTTCTCCACGATATTTTACGCTTCCGATTATCGTACGTGATCCATTTTTTATCACTGGTTATGACACGTTTCAGAAATGGCTCGTTTTCATAGCATTTCAGCAGCGCAACGCAGATGTTCATTCGTTCGATCATGTTTTTCTCGCTCAACGCATGCGGAACCCATACATCGAGCTTCTTTTTGTAGCCATCTGTGTGTAAATGGTTCAACACAGTTTTGTGGTCAATGCCTAGCTCCATACCAATATCGACACTGCTGATATGCTTTTCTTGCTGAACCTTTTCAAGAATTTCATCAGCTTTTCCAGTGATTGGACGACCAGAGCGTGGCTCATCTTTCACATCAAAATTACCAGTACCTTCTCCGTACATAGCACAATATTTTTCACACGCCTGCGCAGCGTTCTTGCCTTTGTCGTAATAATAATAAGCAAAATATAGCGCAATTTGACATTACTGTTCTCCATTTTCACATACAATCGACTTTCCAACCACTGCACCAATTTCGCTGCTTATACACTCACAGTAACGCTCGAAGTGTCACCTTTCCAACGAGCGTTTAGATGCGGCGCTGCGATCTGTGTTTCCTAAGGTATTTGCAATTGACGCCATCTATCGGGGAAACGCCACAAACTTTTTCCCAGACCCAATATATAATTTCCATGATTTGCCTCAGAATAGTGCCAGAAGATAGAAGACACTCTTGGGAGCAAGGTGTGTAGGAACGTTCTAATCAAGAAAAACATCTTACGGTTCCGGTACTAAGTGCTTTGTCCATCACTTATGAGGTGAACTTCAGTGGGCATCAGGACGAACATTTTCAGCTTTTCCATTACTAGTACTAAATGGGCGCATATTGCCGAGGGATCATGATGCAAACTTTTCGATAATGTACAGAAAGAAAATAGTTTCAGTTGCTTCTTTCCAGTTTCAAAAATGTAGGCAGAGACAGTGTGGAGAGTAACTTGAGGCTTGGATGCTCCGAAGTGACAACTTTGAAGCTCTGATGCATACTTACAACAACAATATTCAGAAAAATCACAGTGAATCAAAAGTTCACTTTCTATTAGATTTGCTTTCAGAAACTGCATCACTTTAAATTGGTGCTTTATGTTTCCACGATGTTTTGTAATCTTTCCAGCTTACCGGCTTTAATCTCACAATTAAGACACTTTCTCCCAAAACAAGTCTCAGTCTACTTTTCACAGGTTACCGACTACAATACGTCTTCAGGAGAATTTTCCATAATCGTACCTGATGATTTACTTTCTTAATTAACAAACTCATATTCTCGTATATCACGCAAAGACATGTATTCCTCTTTGTAATCTGAGGTGAAACTATCCACCATGGTTTCAATCTACAAAATAATGAATAAGATACGGAAAGGCCCGTTGACGTGTGTTCTTTACAATACTTGTCATGAAAGTTTTTCATTGAGGCATTCAAAATCCTCATCTGCTTCTTAATTTTACACCCTGTAATTGTATCTGGAATTCTCGTCCGTCGAAAAAATCAGTCATTGCTCTTTCTTTCTTGACAGAGTTCTGTTCTCTGGGTGATATACTGAAGGGTTTCTTATCATACTCATATGTCTCTTTGATCTTATTGTTTTCAATTCATCAAGACATCGGTATTTCTTGATTACACATCCTGAAATCTTACTCAGGAATTCATGTCTTTTCTTTCTGCTTCTTTCTTCATGTTAACTTTTCCTGATTTGTTTTTGTTTTTTTACAACGCCAAATAGAATGTTACGTTTAACTTTTGGAGATACTCTTTCACCTCTCAGCATTTCTTTAACCATCCGTCTTAGTGTATGATCTATTCTATTTGCTTGTATGTCGCTGTTTTGTTGTATCCTGTGCAGTTTCTTCCTACACTTTTCTACAATTTTATCTTTTCTGTCTCCTACGTTCACTTACTAAAACTTGATGTATTACTTCTCTCTTTTTCTGTTCTTCCTTCTCTACTTTTTTCCACAGTCTTGACGTCTGTCTTCTCTTGGACCATCTGCTTCTCAAGCTTGACGTACCCGGTAGTGGATTTTCTAGCGGAACTGGATTAGGAGGTGGTGGTGGAGGTTCAATTTCACGATTGTAGGTGGTGAATTTTCTTGAAATCGTCTCTGAATTTCTTGTTGTAATTTTATTTTTTCTCTGTGAATTCTAGTCTTCACTTGTCATTTCCTCTGTAGATTCCTTCTTTCCCTCTCTGACATTTTGCTTTTAGCCGTTTTTATTTTCCCTTCCCTTACCCGATTCTTATATTTCTCTCGGTTTTTTTTTCGTTTTGCTTCCTCATACCTCTCGGGAACCTGTTTCAACTTATCCCTATATCATCTCATTCTTTGACATCTTCCTCTCTATTTTTGCCATGATTGTCTGATAACAAAGAAAACATTTAACATCTTACAAGCAAACATATTGATGGAGCAGAAAAAACTTCTAAATTTCTTTCTTCCATCATGGTTAGAATGTCAAAATATGTGCATATACAAATTTTGGCAACTCGAGAGCAATTACTTTGGGAGATATCGATGATATAATAGTCAGATTCTTGTTTCTGAAGAGTGAATAAAGAATGTGAAAATACCCTTTTATTTGTAAAATGCTGAAGGAAATGGAAAACAAATACATAGTAATAGGTACTGGGTGGAAGACGCTGCCTGGTGGAGGGTATGTCCTTCACGACGCCATCTTGAATCTCGATTGGTTTTCTTAAAAGGGAAGCGGGTCGTGCAATATATGATTCTGGGCTAGAATTTTACGGGAAACACGTTTCTGAGGACCGTTTTGCCGTAAGTGTATTATTGTGAGAGATAATTGTGTCTGACATTAGTATGGGCCTGATGAAATAGCCTGAAAAAATTTTCTGAAATAATTAAGGAATCGTAAACTAATGCATATTGAAATGACAATATCAGGAACAATTTGTATGCATTTAGGTTTCAATTCATTCATAATTTCAAAACAAAATTGGTGTTTTCAGGCTACTGCATCATTAGCCGATACTAATGTCAGACAATTCTCTCTCACAATAATACATTTACGGCAAAATTGACTTCAGAAACGTGTTTCCCGTAAAATTCTAGCCCAGAAATGACATAATTACACGCCCCCCTTTCCATTTAAGAAAATCGATTTCTAGATTCAATATGGCGGACTTTAGGATGGTGGCCGTGAAAAACATACTCTCCAACAGATAGCGCCTTACACCCAGTATCCATTACTATGTATTTGCTTCCCATTCCCTTCGCCATTTTACAAATATAAGGGTATTTTCACACTTTTTATTCACTCTTCAGAAACAAGAATCTGACTATGTCATCGATATCTCCCAAAGTAACTGCTCTCGAATTGCCAAATTTTGCACGTACACATATTTTGACATTCTAACCATGATGGAAGAAACAAATTTAGAAGTTTTATCTGCCCCATCAATATGTTTGCTTGTTAGAAATGAAAATATAAAAGCAGCTATAAACACGTACAGGTGATGTTACATGTTTCAAACTATTCTAATTTTCTGACTACAGTGTTCTTGGTTTTCTGAATTCCCATTTGGCTGGTTCAAATCGAAAATCTGTATCCTCAGTGACATTATTGTATCCTCCGTTTTTGAACAAAAGTAACGGAGGATACAGCACTATGTGTTTGAAAGCGTGGTGTCGTTCACATTCAGGTCAGGTCTCAGAATTTGGAGAAGGAAAGAGGAACAAGCCTGACAATTTGAATAACCTATTTCCTAAAAATCAAAATGCATTATTATCTGCCCTGACTATGTAAACGGAGAATACAGATTGTAATGTCACAATTCTATAGGCTGGATTAAATTAAAATAATCTCCGAAGATTGAATCAACAGCAGGCCAATTTGCACACTACTCAATCAAATTGGCTTAAAGAAAGAAGGCAATGGCACTGTTGCCAACTAGTAGTAGTTATTGGAAACAACATTCCTACTTTTGTAATGTAACGGAGGATACCACCAGTCATGGGACAGAAAACTTTTCTCATTTTCATAAATTATTTCAAGTATTTTAAAATTGCATTTTATTGTGAACAATTCCTTTTATAATAATGTTATATTTAAAAGGGTTTTTATTTAATTACTATTCATAACAATAACACAATACAATGATAAAAGTCATAATTTACGTCTGGTACACGTAACGGAGGTATAATGTATACTACAGTTCACTCTAAAAATAAGCAAAAAAAAATATATATATATATTTTT
>JAGDQP010007753.1:18060-44035 GCA_022664845.1 Lepisma saccharinum | reverse complement strand
AAATTATTGATGTGTGGAAAAGTTATTTCGACAAACTTCTCAATGTACACAACGGGGAACAAACAGAGGAATTTGAAATCCATACCGCAGAACCGTGGATTCCCGAACCTAGGGAGATCGAGATCGAAATGTCGGTAAAGAAATTGAAAAATTTTAAATCACCAGGAATAGGCGATATTCCAGCCGAATTAATTAAAGCAGGAGGAACGGCACTAATTAAGGAACTACATAAATTGATAAATGCTATATGGAGAAAGGAGGAGCTCCCAAAGGAATGGAAAACCTCAATAATAGTTCCGATTTACAAAAAAGGCGATAAATCGGACTGTAATAATTACCGCAGAAGCTCGTTACTTCCAACCTGTTACAAGGTATTAAGTAATACTCAGCTAACACGTCTAAGTGTATACGTAGATGAAATAATTGGAGATCACCACTATGGATTTAGAAGAAATAGATCCACGTTCGACCAGGTTTTTGGCCTTGAGACAAATTTTGGAGAAGAAATAGGAATACAATGAGACGGTTCATCAGCTATTCATTGATTTTAAGAAAGCATATGATTCTATCAAAAGGGAAAAGTTATACAGTATCCTGATACGATTTGGAATTCCGAAAAAAATGGTTCAACTAGTGAATATGTGTCTCAACGACCCCATAAGCAGAGCACGGATGGGTCAGCTAATTTCAAGATTCGCAACGGATTGAAACAAGGCAATGGCTTGTCCCCACTACTCTTTAACTTTGCTTTAGAATATGCGATTTTAAAAATTAAAGGGGACAAAAAGGGACTATGATTGAATGGTTTGCATCAACTGTTTGTATATGCGGATGATGTAGATTTAATAGGGAACGATATAGATGTACTACAAAGCAACACCGATGTCTTAGTAGAAGCATGCGATGAGATAAGTCTACAGGTAAACATAGATAAAACAAAATACATGATAACAAGCCGAAACACAGGGAATGAAGGAAATAAAAACGTAAGAATTAAGGATGAGGTCATAGAGAAAGTAAACAAATTTAAATACTTGGGATCATACGTAACAAGAAAAATGAGGTCACGGAAGAAATAAAAAGTCACCTAGTATCGGGTAACGTATGTTTCTATTCAGTCCAAAAACTTTGAACATCGCGATTAATACCACGGAAATTGAAATTAAAAAAATACAGAACGGTTATTCTGCCGGTAATACTTTACGGTTGAGAAAGTTGGAGTATGACCCTAGTAGATTAACATAAATTACGTGTGTTTGAAAATAAGGTTTTGAGGAAGATATACGGGCAGAAACGGGGCGAGATGACTTGGAGAGTGGAGGAGACCGAATAACGAAGAACTCCACGGACTGTACGATTCACCAGATGTTGTAAAAATAATGAAATCGCGACGACTAAAGTGGGCAGGCCATGTAGCTCGGATGGGGAAGAAACGCAGATTATAATCTATTCTGGTTGGAAGGCCGGATGGAAGAAGGCCATTGGGTAGACCGAGACGTCGTTGGGAGGACAATAATAGAAGAGATCTTCGAGAAGTGTATGTTCGTGATGAAAAGTGGCTTGATATTGCCCAGGATAGAATCCAATGGCGAACGTTTGTTACTGCGGCGATGAACTTCCGAGTTCTATAAGTCATGGAGTTAGTTAGTTAGTTCAAGTAATGTACTAAAATTTACAATCTAAAAAAAATATTAGTTTTCTCTTCATGAATAAATCTAATCGATTCCTTTAAAAATAAAAAATGTAAAGCAAAAGTTTTCTTGTAACTGTCCTTTGAATGCGATTAAATTATTCCCGTTGAGAATCCTCTTAGAAATTCTATTACAATTTTCCAGGTGTATGAAAGTACGCAAGTCGTCAACATTCCACTACTCGTTTTACCTATCCTTTGTTTTTATCGTTTCACACACACACAAAAAAACTCCCAAATTGCACACCGTAAACAGTACATCAGTCCAGCATAGCGCAACGTTTTCAAAAATAATAACCAAAACACAGAACGCATTTTATGTTTCGCCCAAAAATTACCTACAATGGTATTAAAAAAACTGCGGATGGAGGGAGAGGACAACGCCAATGATTAACCAAAAGAGCATGCACTAGTATTATATTCGTATATACTCTACATATGAACATCTGACGTGAGATGGACAGAAAATGTGAATGTTAATTGGATGCACCAAGAGATAATTTTTAAAGCAAATCTTATTAAGACAAAACATTAGATAAAACTGTTTCATAAACGTATCTCATTAACATACGAAAACAAACAAACAACTGCATCCTTTGTTTTTCTCCCTTCCAGTCAACCGTAAAACGGACGCCAGAACAAAAGATCTCTTCATAAAATCGACACATAAACAAACAGCCAGATACTGTTAGTTTTGTACTGACAAGACGAGAAAATCGAACGTTATCATCAAGGATTTTCACTTGACAGTAGAATTACAAAATTGTTATCGATGTTAATATAATCTATTCTTTACTGCGTAATATTAAAGAAATTACCTAAATCAGAAATTAACAGGTGCTCCTATATTAGACTTGTAATTTTGGCTTCCTGACGGTTCAATACTGTTCTTAGATAAAATTTTCGAATACAGAAATTGTATTTCAACTTCATAATCAATGCTTAATTAAGTGTAAGGCAGTAAGTGGTTCCAAAACTGTGTTGCATGCTTCAAAATTGTGGACGAAAGATGTAAAGCGTTGAGCGTTCAAATTGTTTAATTATAAGGAAAATGATTTTGTGCAATTACTTCTAAGCATGTAAACAATTTTCAACTTAAAAAGTGATTTACGACTTTATGTGTCAACTACTCGGACGAGGCTCTCTCACCTAATCACATTAATTAAGTTTTTCACTACGGTAAGTATATTGTTCGAAACAAGCAGTCCAGTGTTCGATTTGCCGGGGAGGGGTGGATGCCGGGAATTTTCCCTGTTGCCTGATGATTTCATTCCCTGTTGTTGATTCCGAATATCACCCCAACCAAGGATGAACTATGTATTTCTACCCAAAGGAGGTGAATACTTACAAGCAACCACTAGTTTTAGGATCCCTCTTCGTAATTTATCACAAATCGAACGCTGCAGCAGCATTCATATGGCCGACATTAGTTTAAATGGGCGAAATATTATTTTATCAAAGCTTCATGTGCTTAGAGAGAAAATTCGCAAATGGTCTATTGGAACGACCATTCAAAACCATCTATGTATCTATCTGTACACGAAAAGAAGTTTCTACTAGACCCCGGGATTGATATCAACTTTCCAAAACGGTAACAAAGAATCATGAACATGGCAGTTGTTTTCGCTGTGTAATCAAGAGCAAGGGGACTATCTTATAAGATTTATCACCCAGAATGATTCTTGCATCCATCATTTCCAGCCTGAAACTAAAATACAGTCCTAACAACGGCAGTCGCCTGACTACCCACATCACTAATCAAATCGAATACGCGAGTGAGAAGAGTCGTCCTTTGCAAGTAGGACTGAAATTAAATTGTCTCTTATTATGCCATCCAACTTTTGTCCAAAAAATACATAAAACAAACAGAAAGCCGTTAGAATAATAATAATACGACAAAAGTAAAATAATACAGAACGCACATTAAAGTATTAATGGGCCACGAAGATGGAGAAAACGTATTAAAAAATAATACATATACGAGCATAGGCGCCAAATCGAGATGAATGGAGAGGGTTCTGCCCGACTTGAAGAATCTGCCGCTTTCGAGAAAACACTGTTGATGTTGATGATATATACGAAGGGCCACAGAAATTCTTAACTACTCTAGAGCATTTATATGTAAGGGAAATAGCTAGAAATCACGTAAAATATACAATGCGGGTTTTTCAACAGCTTAAATGTACTATTATTAGTCTAAAACAGTAACTATTACAGACACAAGACACATACCTAGAAACTCATTATTTTGAAGCTACAAGAATCAGGCATTCTACATGCAATATAATTCTAATTACACGATACAAATTAGTGAAATAGTCAGATTGTGTGAGAAGTGTTCGAACTTAACCACTGTATGCAATGTGGAAAGGATCATGTTGCAGATTTTGAGAACGACATGAGTAATAATGACTGATTAGACTATCAGCTAGGGTGGAAACTTGGACAGTGATCCACTTCACCCGGTAAAGACAAGTGGGGTGTTATTTTATTCCAGTTTTTGTCCACATTACGAAAATGGGAACCCGGAAATCAATTTTGGTATAGCTTTCATAGATTTTGGGGGGGAATTTGTTTTAAATTTTAAATAGGCGAAGGTCTTCATATTGGCAACGCTGTTGCCCTCCCTAATTACCCGACAGTCATAAATGATATCCCGTTGGAAAGCTCGTGAAACAGATTCGAACAATATACTACGTGTTCCCTTTGTGCTTCATATTTAGAAAAAGAAGAAGCCTGAAATTTTACGGGAAAATCCGATTTTTTCATAATTCACAGGCAGTTGCCAACACTTACACTGATAGTATACCAACGAAAAAAATTCAGCGTATAGCCTAGGTATTCTTGCCAAACATATACAACAATCACAAAGTTTGGTGCCATACAATATACGAAAATAAATAAAAAAGCATTTTTAAAAAACACGCTTTTTTAAGCAAAGAAAAATGGACTAAAAGTAAAAAATAATAAATTTATGAATCGAAAAATAAAAGCATGGGTGCTCTTGCTTATCTTACCATAAAATCATAATATCTAAGAGCGCCCACGCTTTCATTTTCCGATTCATAAATTCATTATTTTTTACTTTTTAGTCTATTTTTCTTTGCTTAAAAAAGCGTGTTTTTTTTTATCCTTTTTTAATTTTTAAAATCCTTTTTTAAATTATTTTACGTATTTATTATTCTTTTCGGTTTATTTCCGTGTTCATACTTTTTGTCCAGCTATTATTTTGTGGCCCAAACCCTAAAGTGTTCTGCAACCAGCCAAACCCAGCCGCGGTGCAGGCTAGTATTTATTTTAGAATTGAGAAGTCTGTAATAATAAAATATGTTTTTGAAATATATACATACATAGAAATATATTAAAGTAACAATCAAGTCTTGTATTGTCACCCGACTTACGTCGATGTGCAAAATTACATCATTATATGACATCGGAAAATGAGTTAAATTAACGTCGCAATGATTACAGAGACAGTTACTAAAAAGCGTGTAAAAATCGGAGAAACCAAACGTTGTCTTGGTGATCGCCTTCTACATTGGGTTACTGAAGAATATGTCCCCCTGACTTTTCTCCCGCTTGGGCTACTACTATACAAGTGAAACTTTGTCATTCAGTCTGTTGTTCACTCGCAACACCTGTGAACAAAACTAAGCCACTTTGGGCAATTATCGGTGGATCTATTGCGTTTTGACTTATTACAGCCCCGTGGTGGTGGCCATTTTTTGCAGAAATTACACAGTAAAAATATGCACCTTCTTCCTTTACCCTTATAGCTGGAGAAACCATACAGACAGTATAATACCGCTTAGGTTGGTTCTTTCTTGTCATTTTAGGCCGTTTTGTTTCATTATAATATGAGACTCGGAGCCCGCAGTCTTCCTGTTCACACCAGCCTTCTAAATTATCTTTCTTCGTATGTGTAATAAAGGAGTTTTCCCCTCTTCTTTTTGTAGATCTATAAGTGTACCAGCGTTCTATGATTCTGGTTTTGTTTTAGCGGTTTGCCTATATTCCCTGTTAACTTTACAACTTTGTCCTGTGAGGTTTTCTGTGCTCATATGTTTGGCAAGGGACCCATATGTGAGTATCAACTCTTCTCAGAGTCTGAGTTTTTTTTTTTTAATTTTACATTTGGTACTATTCTTTTTCTTTCCGGTATTCCGGTTTATATGGATCACGATTTCAGCCGTCTGGTGGTAGTGCCTGTGGTTATTTTTAGTATTCTAAGTTTGTTTTTATGCAGTGACAATTTTTATTTGTGGTCCGCCAGTCATGTTCATGATCGGGCTCTCGGCTGCTTAGCCTACGGTATATCTGTTGGTTACATATCTTTCCATTTTCCTCTTGTCTGTTTGATTGGTCTCCCACTTACAGGAGTTTCCCTGATTTCTGGAGTTTTCCGGTTTCCCGATTTCCTTGTTCAGATTTGGTAATAACTGCTTCATTGTAAGTTTCCGGTTCATGTAGTCTCTTAAGATATTGTTTTGGTCCTAAAAACGGCCGATTTTTTGTCTTTAATTACACTTTTCTCGTTCGTTCAGTTCATTTGTGGGTGAATTGCATTCGCAAGCCCCCATGTGTGTTTACAGGTTGGTATTCAACATAAATCTCATGGCAGGTCCAAATATAGATGCTCACGTACGGAACAGGTACGGATTGTTACAGTAGCTCTCTTTTTACAATAATTTATTTTTACCATATCTATTGCAGTTTTTACATTATAACCACCTGCTCCGTGTGTAGAAGGTAGGGGGTGGAATATTTCACATTTGGAGTGAACTTTTACCCTTTCCACTATGTACTCTGAGATAAAACTTTTCTGTGGTGTATTCAAACCTCTTTGGTTCGTCACATTTTTATAGTTAGGAGATTAAAAAATCTCCACATGTGTTGAGTATCGTCTTTTGTTACCAGATCTGAACAAGGAAATCGGGAAACCGGAAAACTCCTCCAAGTGGGAGACCAATCAAACAGACAAGATGAGAATGGAAAGAGATGTAACCAAGCAGTCAAGAGCACGATCATAAACATGACTGGCTGACCACTAATACAAATTATCACTGCATAAAAACAAACTTAAAATACTAAAATAATAACCACAGGCACTATCACCAGACGGCTAAAACCGTGATCCACACAAAACGGAATACCGGAAAGAAAAAGAATAGTACCTAATGAAAAATTAAAACCTCAGACTCAGAAGAGTTGATACACACATATGGGTCCCTTGCCAAATATATGAGCACAGAAAGCCTCACATGACTTTGTAAAGTTAACAGGGAATATAGGCAAACCGCTAGAACAAAACTAGTATCACAGAACTCTGGTACACTTACTGAACTTCGAAAAGAAGAGGAGGAAAACTCCTTTATTACATATACGAAGAAAGAGACTTCAAAAGGCTGGTGTGAACAGGAAGGGTCGGGCTCCGGGTCTCATATTATAATGAAACAAGACGGCCGAAAATGACAAGAACCAACCCAAGCGGTAATATACTGTCTGTATGGTTTCTCCGGTTAGAAGGATAAAGGTGCATATTTTTACTGTGTAATTTTTTCAAAAAATGGCCACCACCACGGGGCTGTAATAAATCAAAACGCCATAGATCCACCGATAATTTCCCAAAGTGACTTATTTTTGCTCACAGTTGTTGTGAGTGAACAACAGACGGAATGACGAAGTTTCACTTGTATAGTAGTAGCCAGCGGGAGAAAAGTCAGGGGGACATATTCTTCATTAACCCAATTTAGAAGGCGATCACCAAGACAATTTTTTTCTTGGTTTCTCCGATTTTTTTTCGTATGTTGTATGGAACCAAACTTTATGACTGTTGCATATGTTTGGCGGAAATACCTAGATTATACGCTGGATTTTTTTTTGTAGGTGTACGATCAATGTAAGTGTTGCCAAATGCCTGTGAATTATAAAAAAATCGATTTTTTAAATAAAAATATCAGGTTTCTTCTAAATATGAAGCACAAAGGGAACACAACTCTTCGAATCTCTGTCTCATGAGCTTTGCAATGAGGTATCATTTATGATGTCGGGTAATTAGGAAGGGTATGAGCTAAATTACCTTAGTCCATCGCTCTGCTGCACACATAACAGGATACAAGTAAATAAGTTAGTCTAAAATGGTGTTTTACATTGCTTTTTCACAGTCGTGAATAAATAACTCCCATTTAGATACGTTTTCTTCTAAACGCAATTTTTAATTGCTATTGTTATCATATTTGCGTATAGCAACTATTGCTGTCAGTTGGTAGAAGGAAAAAATATGCATTTTTTACTTGCTTGTAGCTTAAGTGTTCATTGTGCATACATTTCTTGTAAATATCATTCATTTGAAGTACCATTCATTCATTTTATTGCGTTTTTCTTCATTTATATAGTCGTTTTTTCCATACTTACGTCTAAGCACTTACAACTGAGCATTCGTTTTTTCCATCAGTTGGAAGAAGGAAATATATCCACCAACTTTTTTTAATTTTACAGGGAAAAATACAATACCTGGAAACTGTCTCAGCAATACACAAGGATCAGAATACCGTTCTGAATATTATGTAAAAATATGGTTTCCTTTCAGTAAATATTAAAAATGTTATACAGTTTTTGTTATCCCACAAAATAGGTATTTGGATTTATTTCCTTCTTCCAACTACCCATTCAACTATCCTCGCATGCTAAGCTTTCATGGTTTATTAGAAACAGTCAGGGAAGCTATTTAATGAATATCCCTAGCTTTCTCTCTCCTCTTCTTCAAAATGTGCTTGCCGAGAGACGTTATTTCCACTAACGTACACTAATTAATTAGCAGTCTATAAGTTTTCAGTTGTACGACTTTATAACCCGGTTTTATCAAACAGAGTAGCATCGGAGCCTGTTGGTTTTGCCTCAAAAATTTTCCACGACGTTTATCGTTTCTGTCAGTAATCTACTACAACTTTAATCTACAAACAAATGTTTTGTATTTACTATGCAACGTGACAAATTAAACTCACTCACGTACACGAACTTTCCATTAAACGTTAATTCTGTACAATGAGTCCAAGGAACTCATTTTTAGGTCCAGTAACACTTTCTTACTACACGAATTATTATCTATTATTATTACTATTATGCTACTATTACAAAAAAAAAAAAAAATAATAATAGTCATATACGCATATCTAGATAAAGAACCATATCGCAATATTATTATTAACAGACTTGTTAAGACGTGAACACTTTCAAATGTGGGAACAAATATTATTATTATTATTTTTTCATTTATTTCAAACTATAGATCAGTATAATCGGCAACAAAAGATATTTTCTTTTGATAAAATTTATACTGTGAATAACCTTGGCATGGTTAGACAGATTTGAGTACGGTTCTCTTTATGTTATTAAAACTTCACACAAATCGATCCATCCTTGACTAACTGGAAAAAGAAATTATATCAAAGGAAAATCACTTTTGGTGCCGATTGTATATGAACATATCCACATATAAGTAAAAGTTCAAAGCTATATTCATCGTCGGAAAAGGATAAGCAGGTGTAAATACAATTCAAATTAAACTTCACACATGCCTATATACAGAGTTTAGATTCGTAATCTGTTGAGAGTGGCTTCCAAATCAACAATTCTAATCAACTTTTTATTTTTATTTTCGCAAGTTCAACTTAAACTTCAAAGGTGGTGAATTCCTCAAAAGATCCATCACCGTATACAGAAACTAAGAAGCATTGGCATAGCTGAGTTTCTGCCACTAACACCGCTGCAGCATTATGATTTGGGTCGTTTGTCTTTCTCAATTACGTGATTAAAAAAAAAAAAATATTATTACATTACCCAGACTAAGAAGACAGTAGTAGTAGTAGCAGTATCATACTTTAATGAAGGTTTCAGTTTATTAGCTCTTACAGCATATTTTTCTATAGTAAATGAAACTGATGATTAGTAAAATTTTAAAGTCTAAGAAATACTGGAAAGAGCATACCAGAATATCAGAACACACAAGAAAAGAAAAAAAGAATATAGTTACGAGTATGAACATGTTTAAATGAAGCAGCATTCTTCTTATCAAACTAAACTTAAAGTAGACTTAATCTTCAGCTTTTTGAAATAGAAACTCACAATTTTAGCTGTGTGCATCCGTACCAATATTTCAACAACAAGCAGAGATAGATCCCAGACGCCGGAGATTTCTATAACTCGCAAATAAGACTTTCATTAATTTCCTTATATAAGAATAGCGAAGCATTGATTTACTTTTTGAGTAAAATCATTCTGAGGAATACAAAATTCTCTTTCATCTGCCATTTCCTTTTGAAGTCTTTTCTTCTTCTTTAATGTCAAGAACTGTCAATTTTTCCCACTTTCTTGTACTGGGTGGTCCACGAAAAACCTAACCCAATTCCGTTACCCAATCCATCAGGGCTGGAAATGGTTTCCGCCAGCTACTATGCAACGTTGATCTCTATAACGGACTTCTCCGGGTCACCATCTTATCCTATCTTTACCTGCCACTTAAGTGTTGATCATCGCGGAGTGCAACAGTGGTGTAACTATGACTATACTCAACAAACCGTATTCGATTTACCAGTTAAAGTAGTGGATGCCTCTGTTCAAACAGATTCATTCAAAGAAACCAGGAATGTTTTGCTAATACATGGATGGATCAGAACAAAAAAATGCTATAGCAAGCATTCTATGACTGCACGAAAAAGGAGGCAAGTGACTGATCTACCCGGAGGTGCAACAGATGGCGTCATATACGCGTGGCGAGTTTCGACAACTTTACGGTTACCGTCAGTTGAGTAGTAGCCAATGAAATGGCGAGACGCTTGCAGAATTTGTCTGTCGTGAACTATGAATGGTGGACTACCTGGAGCATGGACAGACCATTAATGCTGTTCGGTATTGTGTCACGTTAACTCGATTACGTGAAGCCATCGGGCGCAAACGGCCAGGCATGTTGAGTGAGGGTGTGATCTTCATTCATGACAATGCCAGAACCCACGCGGCTCGCCAACTCCAAAAGTTGTTGCAACATTTCGAGTTGGCCCCTAGTGATTTTCTCCTTTATCCCCAGCTGAAAGCGTACTTGTCTGGAACACGGCTGTAGTCCGACGATGAAGTCAGACACGATTTCTTCCAAGACGGGATCAAAGTCACCTTGGCGACTATATGAAAATTGCTGTGTGTGTAGCCTTCTTAGAATAGATAATCAATTCACGGCCGATCATACTGCGTTTTTTTTTTTTTTTTTTTTTTTTTTTTTTCATTTGTTGTTGTAACCTTGTTTTCTGATCCATCCACTTATGTTTTCGGATCAGCCCTGTCCAGTACTAAACAGTTGACGAGATTTGGCAAGGAAATGTGGTGCAACAAGATCAGTGACAGATAGTGGGAAGAAAAAAAAAACGCCGTGTTCGGACACCTGGGATTGTTGCTGACATCAAGAGAAGATCTACGAGGAAGCCGAAAGAAATCAACGTGAAATATTGTTTTGTTTTCAGCACACACACGTCAAATGCACAATGGTACTGAAATTTACGAAGCCATATGAGGTAACAGGCAGTGCAAGAAGGACGGAGATACGGAAAAGCGTGAACGATATTGCAGTTGGCTACTGTATGCGATCGTAAACGGAAATTTTGACATACCGCAGTATGTCATACCAGATGAAGCGCGGTATTACCTCTCCGGACAAGTTAATGCTCACAACACTAGGTATTGGAGCACAGAAAATCCACATTTGCTGCACGAACAACCCCTCCCTGATCCCAAAATAGGTGTTTGGTACGCGTTTATGAGCTTCAACATTCTTTGAAGACACTGTGAACACAGTTGTATACAATAATATCTGTATAACTTATATTTACATGCTTTATTAACATTTTGTTCTTCTAGGGCAATTTGTACCAACTTGAACCAAATTGGACGTACAGATGGGGAATTGTCTTTAAAGCAGTGTTTCCAAACCTTTTTCTTTCTTTTTTTTTCCTCTCACGAAACCCCAGAAATATTTAACAAAACTTCGGGAACCTCGGTAGTCTGGCACATAATATTTTTATCTACTCTAGAGTAAAATATAAAATTGTATTGTACAGTAGGTGAACCACACAACAATTCGTATGTTTGAAATACAATTTCACTGATTTTCGCCGAATCCCTAACACTGCGTCGCGGAACCCTAGGGTTCCGCGAAATCCCAGCAGGGAATCACTGGTCTAAAGTAATCAGAGACCACATGCAATTTTGGATATCAGGACATCACCTTGATATTGACGAACTTCACAGATGTTTAACTTCCTGTAATAACAGTTGCAAAAGATTAATATATGTATTTTTGTTCATTACTTCATGGTAAGAAAAGGGGGGGAGGGAGAAAATCGCTGATGGTGAGGCACCACCCTCTTGGTGAAATCACATGGAATGAGTTGACTCGTATGTATAGTTGAACTGCATTCGTGTGTGGAAGGATTAATTTGTAAAGTTATATCTCATCTTTTCACTAACTACAGATACAGCTGAAAAATACATAGATCAATATGAAAAGACAACTGGACGCAGTTATGCAATAAGCAACATAGTGCCACGCAATATTTTGTCCTAATATTTCACGCGAAAAGGTTTTCTTTCAATACACAAACACATCAGACGTGTTATATATAGTTAGGTCATTATATAAGGTTCTAGTGCTTCCCGAAATCTGTTCTAGCAAAAAATAACGTTTTGGAGTTAGTTAATAATTGCAGAACTGCATCCAGCTGATTTATTATCTGATTCAAGCATTGAAATCCTTAACTGAAGAAAAGCTCTGTCAGAGAAAGATCAATTTAACAAACATCATAAGGGATAAGAATTAAATAAGCAAAATTACGGAGAAAGATTAACTTTATGTTAAGGCTGTAGATCACCCCCGCCATCTTGGTACGCACTTTCCATTGATTAACATGGGAATTGTTTTACCCGTTTTATACTTTTCAGGAGTATAGTTTTAACTTCTGTTTTCGCCCAGTTTATCGCCATGTTCTCTTTTACTCATGCTACTTTATAGAAATGCAATATTTTACACAGGAACAGTATAATTTCCCGTTAACATATTGTGATTTATATAGAAAACTATTAATAATACATTATACTTATATATTTGGAGAAAATTCACAAACCAAAACTCTACAAGAGTCAAAATAACCACCAAGACAAATTTTGTGAAAGCAGAACTTAAATATTCTACATCCGAGAGGCATAAAATGAGTAAAACAATTCCCGTGTAAATCAATGGAAAGTGCGTACCAAGATGGCGGGGGTGATCTACAGCGTAACCAATGACTGAAGCACCTGTGCAGTGCTCGAAGCGGGTTAGAAAAGGTAAGGATACTCTTGCACCGAGTAGCGGCGATTGCCTACTGTAAGTAACGGCATTAAGCTCCCATTAATAAACAGGTAGGGATAAGTTAAGTCCAAAACGAAGAACGTGCCCCTCAACTCTCACTTCGAGCACTGCCTATATGGCAACAAAGTTTATCTTTAGGACCATTACAACAGCTTTAATGACAAAGGTACTTATAACATACACTTAATGCTAGTGGTTGGTAGGTTCAGTCTTGACTTCATTCCTCAAACAATTACTCTTTTATAAAAACATCGGTATCAAGAGCTCCCTCTCCAAATGTTCATCGACTGACTTGATCGGACGTCACAACTGTATCATCTTCGTTGGGAGAAGTAATGAGGAAGTTATCTTCCTGCCCTTTGTTCAAGTAACACTGTTCTAGGTATTAACTGGTGTGACTGAGAGAAACCAGAGGAAAACCTCAGTCAGGATAGCGGGTACCACACTGAAATTTGTTTCCCCAATTACATACTCGCTAAGGTATACACTTACATATTATTGCATACTAAACTGTGAGGTAGTAGAAATTATATTAAATGCACGAACAATAACTATAGAAGAAAATAGCAATACTAATAGTAATACAGTAAGCTTCCGATTATACGTGTGGTAATGACTCGGAGGGTGGGGTGGGGGTGGGCGATCTGGTAGTCGTGTGGATTAAGGAGTCAGCCATCGACTCGAAGGTCCCGGGTTCGAATCCCGGATAAGGCATGGATGTTTGTAAATTTTAGAAACTTAACAGCTAATGGACTCGAGACGGGCCGAAATCATTAGTTACTAAAATGGCCCAAAAGAATAAAATTTACATATTTTTTTTCGGAGGGTGGGCGCGAATATAAAAAATCACGAATAATTCGCAAAACACTAAAAGGATCCTGCCGCTTTTAAAAGCAATTTTAACTTCTATTCACGAGCTGAACTGTAGCTATGGACTAAGCTCGTCATGAGACACAATACAGATTGTTCTGGTGAAACAGAGGAAAACTCAGGATGGCTGGCAGCAATGCTCAAACCCGCTTGCATCTCCAATGCCGATCAGAGGTACACGATGTTAACCTCTGTGGATCACGGGGGTTGGGTGCAAGTTACTTTAATTACACATTAATATTAAACAATTATCATCTTAAGAAGTGCACTCATGGAACTTTTTTTTTCTAAAATAATACTACACCTTCTTAAATATAACGAAAAGATAATTTATATATCATAGCACAATAGAAGTAGAGAAATGTTGTTAAACCAGTAAAATAGAACTTTCTTATTTTTGGAGCCATATATACAGGGATCTTTATATTTTATACGTGTGGTAATGATTCGGAGAGCGGGGTCGACCTGGTAGTCGTGTGGACTGAGGCGTTCTCCCCACCAAAAAAAAATGTACCTTTTTTTTACCTGTGAACCCAGCCTACCAATTATCACAAAGTGCGCCAGCCCGACTTCGAAAACTTTTAAGGTCTTTTCCGCACGCTTAGGGTTGCCACCTGTCCCGTATAATACGGGATGTCCTGAATTTTAGGTAAAAATTACGCGTCCCGTATTATGAGTGTTTGTTCCGTATTATGAGTAGTAAAGTCACATACATGTTTGCAACATATGAATAAAATTGAAATAAAGATGGTAAACTTTGCCTTCAGCACAAAAACTTAAATTAGAGGACAGTTTTATGTGGTTCTACTACAAGGCCTTGCTTTATCTTCAGAAATCTTATAATTTCTTCGATCTCACTATTGCACCTGAGCAACATGTATTCAACATGAAGAAGAATCTTACAGTTTCTTCAATCGAAGGCGTTGTTGAAAGCTTGTAGTTTATGGAGGACATCAAAATGGAATTATTGTACCTCGTTGTCCGTTGTATCCTATTTCCGAAAAAAAAAAAACTTTGGGTTTGTGGTTAAACACAAAAAAAAAAGTTAGAATAGGGGCCCCCCAAAACGTTGTTTTCTCTTAGCAAAAGTTTGTGTAAACGAATTAAATTGAGAGCGCTGAATTAAAAAAAAGCCGATCAGGCATAAAACTAAGGTACCAGTATTTTGACATGTTCCTGACTGACCTGTCTTGTTGTAACTGTATGAAAGCCAAACTTGAAACTTTAATTAATATTACAAAATGGAATATTATTGCTTGTCAATTACAGAATTTACAATGTCAATTAATAATTCTAGAGTAATTTGTGGTTAAATCTTGCTTATTTCTGAATATTTTGTGTGCTTGGCACAAACGAATTAGTAACATAGAAATAAAATACTTTGTTGTTCCATGGTACAAGCTTAGCTTGTTTGATGGAACAAACAAGAATTGTACTAAACAAAGCCAATTCTTAGTGTTATAACGTATTTGTTACCCTGGTAAATGACGTCGCATACGAAGTAACGTTTTAATGCGATATTGATTATTATTCTTAATAAATGTACAGTAGGCCTTATAGTACAGTAATATTGTATTTCTTTGCAATTATGATGATGGAAATTTTAAGTTCTAAAGTTTTCCTATGTTTGCTGAGCTTCACTTAGCTTCAGCCAACAAGCGTTGTGGGCTAATAGATAAGTCGTCGAGCTGCCAACTAATTGACCCGTTGTTAAGTCTTCTCGGTATCATCGAATATTTTTCTTCACTGGTGCCACACAAATAAAACTTTGTTTAGGCCCTATCTGAACTTTTATTGCTAACCACAAACAAGGATTTTTCTCTCTGCGCTAGGTTAAAGCAGATTTCGTATTTAGAGTTGTCATGTAATGTATAACTGTTGGAAAAGGTATTAAATGCAATTTGTACAAGGGAGAAGGACATGTATAGAGGAACAGAATTATTAAGGTTCTAAATTTTGCGCGTAATCATGTAGTAGTAGTACAAGGCATAACTGGCTGCTTTCATTTTAGGTTATTTCAGATCTGTCCCATATTTTTGGGTATAATCCCGCATTTTTTTACCGAGTGTCCCGTAATTTATTCATCAAAAGGTGGCAACCCTACGCACGTTCCCTGTTCTCTTTCCAGACCTTCATTTTCCTCCCACCTTACATTTTCCCGTAGTATGCTCTTCGACCGACCGCCTCTGCTGAGTCGCAGCAATTTCCACATCGTAGATTCAAACTTACCAGAAATCTACTATTCTAAGACCTGTCGTATGACTGCAGCTAATCCGCTCGCGGATAATCGAGTTTACTTAAAATGATGATAATGGGAAGAAGATTGTGACGATGGAATGCATGTTGTGTGCATAGAACTTCTGCACAGTAAGTCTCAAATAAATAAAAGCTTTGAATACAGACTTACCGGGTAGATGAAAAACGGAACTGATTTTTCTATTTCGGTTCAACCTAAATGTCAGTGTAATAGTACTGTACCGATTTCCAGAATAGGTTACGCCTAAAATTACTTTCTATTCTAGCAGCGTGAAATTCGTTGAAAAAAATATATATAATGCTACAGAAAATTCTGCTCTATGAAAGATGGACTTGGAAATGAAGAAATACCAGGACTCAAACTTTGAAGAACTGAAGGTAAAGTGATGTTAAACTTAGTGATTAACACATTTTACGCTTAGGAAAAAGTTGTATGTAAACTCAATTTAAAATATGGAGCCATCAAAAGAAAGTAGCTTGGTCGTGACGAACAAAGAGGATCAGAATATTGGATAAAGTGCGCTAATTCGAAAACTGAAGGAGCACTGCCAACAATAAGACCAAGGACACCTGATAAGGTGCAACGAATTACGATACCAAATATTTAAGGCTATCGGTACTCTAACATGACATTTGCACAGAGTTAAATGAAGACGGGGTATTACGAGTAAACTGGATAATACTAAATACTATGCATACAGGTTGTTAAACCGGGAGTGCATCAAGCTTCAGTGAAGTGTGTATCCAATGTTAATCATTTAACTAAAATATAATTGTAAACACGTGTAACGTGACGTGACCTTTCACCTTGAAGAAACTACACTTCCTGCATTCTTTGTAAACAACAACAACAATGTGTACGTTTGGAAGAGGAGTAATATTATCACATGAATTGGGAATGGAACTTACGTACTTCCTGCACCATTCTTACAGACAAATTCAGCTTCAACTGGCTTTAGTTTGTATGCGATATGGACAGATATTAATAAAAATGGCCAACAGGTTAGGTGATTCGTTAATCAACCATACTATCATGGAAAATCTGTGGTAGTGGAAAAGAAGTACTGACATACACTGTGGTGCAACCCACTTGACAGCAAAACAAAGGGTTATTTTAAACAAAGAGTTAAGGGTTCAGTGCTAAGTCGTATGGTAACTGTGTTTGTAATGAAGCAGAAAGGATTAGGAAGAGACTAGGGTACAGCTCCTCCGACTAGAACAATAACCATTCAGACCAATTATGGCTCAATAGCTATACAGACCAACTACTGCTCGAAGAAAGTTGTGTAACTCGACAAACGGTCATACTCAGAATATGAATTTTGCATTTTTTCAGAAGTAAGAAAATAACAGAAGTTCTTAAGAACAGAGTATGAAGAAGCCGTCCTTGTAATTCATTCATTCACATGTTTTATGCTAACATAACAAGAACTAAGAATTAACTCATATTGAAACAGTTTCCAACAGCAAGTCTAAACGAAATGCTGACAATGAATTTATATGAAATACTTATGTTTGATATATAATAATAATAATAATAAATCACAGCCATATTCAATCCACTAGTGGATGAGGCCTCTCCCCGAAGGGAGGAGTTGGTCTACTGCTCCCACGCTGACCAGTATATATATATATATATATAAAACCCTGATATGTGTGTCTATTGCAGCCAAGTATCTCAATTAGACGTACATTCCCCACCATTATAATTCAATAAGTACTTATTAATACTGATCTCTGTACCGTAACTAGCAAAACATACCAACCGCAAAAGGAACTCAGAAAAGCAAGTTGTACAATGGCATATTATATCTCTTTGATACAGTAATTTCCGGATAATGTGCTCAGCAATGTCGTTGAATAAAAGTGTCTACTTTCATGATATTCTTGCCCTGTTTCTAAGGCCATATCAAAATGAAATATAGACCTAAGAAAGAAAGCTCCTATCTTTTTGTAATTTTTAAATTACTTTTTTTATTAAAACGCTTTAAACATTTAATTTTACAAAATGTGTCACTTGAATCTGGAATGAAAAATTAAAATATTTTAATGTAAAATAACCTTTAATGAAAACAGTGTTTCTCCTGGTTTAACACAAAGATGAAAATTGTATCTCAGTCAAAAACAAGATTATCATTCTTTTTTGTTAAGCTTTATGTGAAATGTTTCCATTTTTGATCATATTAGCTACATGAATCAATGCTGAGACCCAAAATTTTACATATGTCAAGTGATCCATGCTGTACACTTGGCTATCTCCACTTTTATTCAGTTTCTGTGTATGTTTGATAAATCAGTGTATGCAAATGTTTTAAGGGTACATTATTATTCCAGGTACTAGGGTCCACAGTCAAGGATTATCATCTAACTGCACAGAACTGGTTACTTTTGGTACTGCAGCTATAGCTACATTTCAGTCCTAAAAGCTATTTGGTGCTTATTTAACCAACTTGGTCTCAAAGCCGGTTGTGCGGAAGACAGTTTGCAGTTTATATGCACATAAATTCTCACAACGTTTCAGCAAGATCATGCTCAATAACTTTTCCACAATTTACTCAAATTTAATTAGTTTTTAAAAGACCGGTAAGAATACATGGACAAAGTTAATTTTTTACTTTTAGAGGCATTTATGGCTACGGCTAAAAAATACGTTTTAAAAATATGCAACGTTTGATGATCGTAAGTTAATTTACATCAATCTAGAGAATCTGAATACTTTAAAAAATAATGTTTATGTTTGTAAGAAAATTTACCATGTGTAAAAAAAACACATAATAATATTATTACATAAAACACTTAGTACAGAAGTTATACCAGAGCGTTTATAGGACAGTGCTATGTACTTACAGCAACAGTACGCCAAAGTTCGCCAACTGTTCCGCGCGGCATTTTCGTGACAAATAGTACCTGAATTGTTGCGGATCCTCAATTAAAATTTTGAATTTTTAACTTATATGTAAGAGTTGTCACACAAAGTATGAACGTGAAGGAAGTCGAGCGTGAACCCTTTCTACAATTGGGTCACTTCAGATAAACATTCCTCCATACCTTCTATTCTTCCACCAAACATTATGGCGTTGAGCTGTAAATCCGAGAACCCAGTATCCTTCAGTTACAAAACAATTCGAAGTCATTTCTGGCCGCTATTCTCGATCGACGGAGAACGAGAGTACATCAACCTACTTCTGGGAGGTGCCTTTAACATACAAAATTTTTATGGATACTGACGTGCCAGGAAAATGCTACACGTTAATATACATTTTTCACCAACAAGAAAGCATGGTGAAACCTACTGATGAAACGGCGCCCCGCTTGACCATTACCCCTTCTTAAATGGCATGCAAGGACCAAGAACAACACAAAATATACATAATTACAAACAATACATTGCAATGTTTTCAATGGAAGAGATTAACGTATGAAAATCGTTCACTGTACCTAAAATCTAGATTAACTTATCGTCTCCAGTAGGTTGTTTTACTAAACACGTCTCGAGTGTTTAGTACATCTGAAGCGTTTCCAAGTGCTTTAACAGATGAAATTTCCTTCCACCGAAATTTTTATGCATACAAAACGATGGCAATTTCCAACCCATATTTAGTGTTACCCTTTTCCAGTATGTGCGTCTTTTTTACCAGAAACAGTCCAATGAGCTGTCAGATTCCGGCAATTACAACATTACTGTTATGGTAACTTCATCAAGTTTCCAATACCTAGCATTACGAAATTAATAAATTATTTAACTAAAGCACCTCTTATTTTGCCCCTCCTTAAATGAATTTAACTAATTGACCAGAAAAAAATTAACACATATCGGTATTAACTTTTAAATCTTGACGAGTCGTTGGGAACTTTACTGTTTAGAAACAAATTCCGAAACAATCACAAGAAAGATGCACCGTGACACCCACACTTCATGTGACACTCTTACCATAGACTCGTCTGCGCTAAGAGCACGTGATGTTGAACCTTGCCGTTAGTGGCTCTGGCGACTACTTTCTGTCGCTGGTTCTTTCTAGTAGTAGCCTCAGAACCACCTGATGGCAAGGTTCAAAATTATATGTTCCTAAGCACAAACCCATTAATCTTAGCGCAGAAGAAAATGCGTAGGCGGTATACGCCTATGTTATTATTTAGTCTATGCTCTTACTAAAACTAAACCCCACATATTTCTATGCGATGTTTTCCCTGTTAGCGCAAAAAAGCCGTTATGTATCCGCTGTGTTTGTGTGTGTGATGTTCAGAATACAGCTACAAACTATATAGAAACTATTTTGTGAAGAAAATCTACCAATTACCACAACACTTAAAATACTCGCACCTCAAACTTCAATACCTGATTGCCAATTCAAGAATGGTATAAATTGGAAACGAGTCATTTCATGTCAAAACACAATGTTAAGTAAAAATCTGCCTCGCCATCTCAGATTTCAGTGATTTTTGGTACCTTTGGAGCATATGAAAAATCCAAAATTTTAGATTTATCGAGCCGCTAGTTTTTAAGATATAAATTATTGAAAATTCGAAAAATTGCTAAATTTTGATACACTCTCGTACACCCTTTGTTCTAGAGAGCTTATCTTTGGCTCACTTTAAAGCTACTGAAATAGGATTTCAAATGATATATAACTCGATAGATTTTTTTTTTTTTATTTATTTCAAAAAATTCACAAAAGGAGTTTATACCATCCTCTTACATCTCCCTATATTTCATTTTGGGATTGTCATTAGATCAGCAGATACGAGGAACTCAAGTTCAACATGTGTTTGGAAAACTGCATAAAATTTAAGATGCTGTTCAGAAAGTTCTCCAGGTGCTTTTCAAAGGCGATTTTAGATCCGATTCGCAGTGAATTCAATCATTAAGCATATATAAAGACAAAGTATCTAACTTAAACTAACCCAAAGAAACCTTATCTAAGCTGTTTTCTACAGGTTTGAATGATCTGGGGGTGTTTCTATATAGCAGTCAAATTTTAATATTTTGATGAAAATGTTTCTTTTAAATTTAAATTGTACCAAAATAAATTAAATTGTAGCAAAATGGAACATATACTCTCTCTCCCTCTCTTTGCCCTCAACTCATTTTGACGTGGATTATCATCTTTAGAATGGTGTAAAAACACATAGTATGCATCCACAATTTTTTTTTATCAACATGTCCTAGTGGGGCTGGCGCCAACCAAAATAAGCATCACGCGCATGTGCTTAGCTGTTTGGAAGCGAAGATATCTTCTAACTTATGTCACAGCCAATGAGAATTAAAGCCAAGGAATACGCTACTTATTATTTTATAAAAGATTATGCTAAGCCGTTTTCATTTGTAACGTTATAAGCTACTTATTCGATCGTGTCTTGTCCAGAGAAGTTGAACTCAGATGGAATGAACGGGTATGTTATTTCGATATATAACGACAGATGTAGAAAAAGATAAAGTGAAAATTACGTTTCTTCACCTATCACGACCTCCTTCTTCTTTATCTTGTCTCTCAGTACCAGATACACTGTGGAAAAGACTTTGGTAAACTTTATTTTTATATGGGCCTGTATAGTAGCATTGGACTTCGGCCCGTCACGATTCGCCTTTAGCTGTTAAAATCCACATCCATGCCCCTGCCGGGACTCGAACCCGGGACCTTCTCGGCCACCCAGCCGGCAGATACACTCTGGATCTTTTCAACTGATGAAATTTGCAAAGTCAATCCCATACACCAACTGGCCGAGCTTCACTCTACCAAAAGACGTAAAGAAGATGACTGAAGAGAAATTCCAACAGTACCTGGACTCAGGCATTTTACAAGGTAATGCGTTCTTTTTCTTCTTCTTCAAGTCAAGCTGCTATAACCAATGTTTCGTTTCTATTCATTGCAAATTAATTCATTATGTAAGCTTTTAAGTTACCATATTGTTTCGAAAATGCAGACCTGGCAGAACATTGATCACCGTCATAATTTTTGTTTTAGGCTTCTATGTTTTTTTAATGCATCGTTATGTCAACTGACTATTATTCTAAACACATGCTCAACTTGTATTCTTCGTATCAGCTGATCTAATGACGATCCCAGAATGAAACTTAGGGAGATGTAAGAGGATGGTATACACTATTTGTGATTTTTTTTTTAATTGCGGGGGGTTTTGAGAAATTAAATTTTGAACATATTGAGAATTTTTAAAAAATCTATCGAGTTATATATCAAATGAAATTCTATTTCAGTATCTTTAAAATGAGCCAAAGGTAAGCTCTCTAGAACAAAGGGATGAGATAGAGGCATTTTTGAGTATGAGGGTGTGTCAAAATTGGGCAATTTTTCGAATTTTCAATAATTTATTTCAGAACCTAGCGGCTCGATAAATCTAAAATTTTGGATTTTCCATATGCTTCACAGGTACAACTTATATACCAAAAATCATTGCAATCGGAGAGAATGAGATAGAAAAGGTGTCTAGAATTGACGTGGAATGACTCAGATCGTTCACAAAATATACCTCAACAACAGACTAATTTCATGGAAATGGATATGCGTAATTGCAGTTTTCAGAACATCCATGAAATAATTTGAATGCAACATTTCTTATGTTTCCGCTTTGTGGGTCAGACTAAGAATTGTGGGTAAGAAGACCTTTTAATCAAATATCATATTATTATAGGCTGGTCTGCAAAATGGTCCCCTGTCAGTCGATTCAATGGTATTCCAGGAATGACAGGCGTGAGGTGATAAGGCATATGAATGCACAGACAAGTTAATGCTATTCACTAAGTACGGCATATCGAGAAACTATGAGCACAGTAAGTAACACTGAATCCGATTAATTTGATTTTTCAATAATACTTGTGCAGAAATTAATTGTTATGAACATTACACATGTCTATTATATGATGTTCTAGAACAGTGGTTTTCAATTTCATACGGCCCGAGGGATACAGTAAAATATAGGAGTTGAGTAGCAGGCCGCACCTGAATCAAGCAGTTTCAAAAACTTCTAAATTAGGAAAGGTGATAAATTATAAGTACAAAATTAATATTACAAAACTTCAAGCATCTTGTCACTTGTAAGATTTTTTCACTTTTTTTTGTAAACTTTTAAGACTTTTGACAAGAATGCCTGCTGCTTAAACTACATTTCTTAAATTTGATAAGAAAAATATTCGGCTTTCAAACCATAATTATAAAACTTAAAATTTATTTCACTACAATCATCATAGTTATTGATGAATTTAAATTTTAAAGAAAATACCATAGACCTTTAAAGTTACACTTATCCACAATGAACTGTCAATGTTCAATTTGAGATTGATCTGCTGCATTTACCACAATAGGAATGGACACTTGAATATATCTCGGCGAAAGTCTCAGAAGATAAAGCAGTGAATAATCAGTGAGACGGTTTCTGAAACGGTTCTTGATAAATTTAAGTGAAAAAAGAACTCCCAAATATGTATGTGCTACCAAACATTGATGTCATCTTTGTAAAACTACGAAAATTTGGAAAGCGTTTATTGGAAGAAGTCTGATCCCTTTTCTTCTCTAGTCTAAAGGATCACACAATTCAAACTGAAGAGCAGATTCCTGTCCTTCGGTGTTGACATAAACAGTTAAGCACAAGGGGCATTTTTTTCAGCCTCAGGTGAGATGTAAAGAGATAAACAAGAGTAACATAAGAATATAAATATACAGAAAAGTTACGTTAATACCTCTGCTACTTCTCTCGAAGTTTCACTCTTCCATTCACTAGTCTAAATGGAGCACCAGTTTTTGTACCCCCTCCTGAAGAAAGTTCCCGGTAGTATAGTAAGCCTCATCATGGATATGAATTCGACCCTATCAGTTCTTCAACATTCAACTTAGTCAGGGAGATCGAGGATCCCTCAAGGGCGACGTTTGCTCTCTCATTTGATTCCTTCAAGGTGATGGACTGGACTCGGCCGAAATTATTGGAAAGTGTGTGTTGTGTACGGAAATGAATTCATAAGAGTCTGTACTATACAGAAAAGATCTCGAATGTTTGGAGAAGAACGAACTCATATTCATGATGAGGCTTACCATACTGGTGGGAACTTTCTTCAGGAGAGGGTACAAAAACTGGTGTTTCGTTTAGACCAGTGAATGAATGAGAGTGAAACTTCGTGGAGAAGTAGCAGAGGTATTGACACAACTTTTTTATATCTAGACATTCTTGTGTTACTCTTGTTTATCTCTTTACATCACCGGAGGCTGAAAAAAAATGTCCCTCGTAGCTCTGCTAAGTAAATTAATGTTAGTTCTTACTTGTTCAATATCTTTAAACATGGTGTTAAACTCATCCAAAATTTTTTTGGTTTTCAGCGAATCCAGAAAAAATATGCTTTTTAACGTCTTCTACTAGTCGCTGCCAGCTTGAACAATGGATCTGGGGCCTGTTACACGGAAGTACTTTGCAACTTTTCACTCTTCAGTTTGCATTTCCGAATGGCTGTCTCAAGAGCGTTAACCTTCTCCCACAATCTTTATGTAAACTATAGTTTTGTTGCCTACCTTTGGGTTTCAAAAGTCCACTAACAATTGGATTATTGTCTTGTACGTAGTCTTTGCACAAAATGTTAAAAAAGTGACTGAATGCGAACAGGAGTTTGTAGCGGAAGGTTAGCGCTATTGAGACAGTCCTTGGGAAATGCAAAGTGAAGAGTGAAAAGTTGCCAAGTACTTTTGAGAAACTGTACCCAGGTCTTTTCTTAACAACGTAACTCAGATTATTGCAAACCCCGTTTATATTTCCCACTAGATCTGATACCAGCTGGTTCTTCCCTGCAGCTTCAGTTTCACTTCGTTTAAATGTTCTGTGATATCAGTTTAAAAGGTCAAAGTTAATTATATGGATGAATTAACCACACATTCCATCTTGTCCCATCGGGGACTGGACTCAAAACCTCTTATATCATTCATAGTGTGCACTCAAACTATTAGAAATATTAGCCCAGGTGGTCTTGTTGTTTAATAGCAAATATAGTGAAAGGACATCTCCTTTTAACCTTTCTAGGATGAACCATCCATAGACTATTATTATCTATGCTCTCCTGCTTTCGAACTGTTTCAGTGTGTAGTGTTTGCCGAAGAAAATATATTAAGGAACGCATGAACTTCATTTTTTGTCCAAAAAATGTCTGAAGACACTTTCCTGCACTCAGCCACCTCACATGGTTATAAAGAAGTCTCCACATCCTCCAAAAACTTTAGTACAGGTGTAGCCGTCAATGATGAAGAGCTATATTTCCACCCTGAATCATGTTTATTATTCTCGCCATTGCTTTTAATATTTAGTTCAGTTGTACCGATTTGCCACACAACGCCATTTGGTGAATAATGTAATGAAACGTTGAACAATTAATTCCGCTTACCGAAAGCAACTAAATAAACACAGATTTTTCTCATGTCATAGCTATGCACCATTTGTGACAATCTCAGGAGACACACTTGGTTCGGTCAATAAGTTAATTTATTTTCCAAACTGATCTCGCGGGTCGCAAGAACAGTTGGAAATTCCTGTTCTAGAAAATAAAACCATGACTGGTAAAATAGTGTCACCAACTGATAAAACTAGCTACTGTTAACAATAAAATACTGAAAATTATTAAACTCAAGTTACAAAGTTTATTGACAGTTATGAATCCTTATGATTACCCAATTCTAGATGTCCGTTTACTGAAAATCATCGAGAAACGCTACAGAAGACCTTATATACAACCAAACAGGGAAACCTACGATATTCAAATGTTTCTTTTTCATACTAGA
>JAGDQP010007753.1:2132-17960 GCA_022664845.1 Lepisma saccharinum | reverse complement strand
TATATATATATATATATATATATATATATATATATATATAAAACACTGCTTTCCTCTACTAAGTCATTTCACGTGAAATATGCATATTTTTTTTACTGCCTCACCATTTCTGATTTTGATGAAATTAGGCCAGGGTTTACTATCAATATGTCTCAGTAAAACTAAAAAAAAATCAGATCTGTAAAATAATAATGATAAATAAATAAATATAATGCGCCGTTTAGGGTGTTTTAGAATTGAACACAATTGCTTTCTTAACGTTGTTCTTGCTAGAGATCCCAATGCTGTCTTTGCAAACCTTATAACCTGGTTGTTCTTGTGGTACGTTAAGTTCTATGATTGTTTGAGCCTGAAATATTATATAAAGTTTGGAGATTAACAATATTTTTGAGGACTACTATCAACACTGTTATTTCTCTAGTACTTCCCCATGGGTAGGTTCTGTGGGGGAAAAAAAGAAAAAAGCTTGTTAATTTGTAGTCTTTCACTATTAAAAGTCATCCCCAAAACTGAACGTTTTGAAAACTTAGCGTTTGGTAGTTCTGTGTCCATAGATACAAACAGTCTTCAAGTTCGATTTACATCTCAGTCCATGCATTCAAAATAGTGTCAATCAATCACAAATAACTTGCTCCGTCCTTTACCAAAGTTCAATGATGATGTATGTTGTGTTTATAATAAAAGTCGTGGCTAGGTATTGTACGTGAAGTTGTTGCATTTGGGTTGGAAGAATTCAATATACAAAATTTTCATCCACCTGTCTCAGGAATTTCTTTCAAATTATCAGCAAAGGACACTGTCTGGAAGAAACAAGAACAAGTTCTTCGGTTCTTCTCTCTTCGGAGCTCATCACAGCAACTGAAAGAACACGCAATATCAGAGTAGATACATGTCAGCACTTATCTGTTCTTTCATACATCTGATTCTTTAGCTTAAACAAGCACTAAAAATATATCTAGATTAAGCATTTCAATGTTTTGGAGACTAAAGTACAATTCTTGTTCATTTCCTTATTTGTTTACATATCGAAGAACCGCAAGTAACAAATTTATATTTCTGCTACACACAAGATACATGAAGTAGTGCATATATCTTGAGGCCTTGTATTTATAAGTTAATTAAAATACGATGACACTATATTTTATTACAATAAACCACACAGTAAGAGTAATAGTTTCAGTGTTCTATCAACACCTTCTTCAGACAAACACTAATCAACCCTATGTGAGTTTATAATTACGCACCCAAGTTCTTAATTTCCTTAGTTTCGGAAAGTGAACAATCTCTGGAACATGATTGGCGGAAGATTTCTGGATTGCTGGTGTTTAATATAAACGCACATCGAGTTGATTAGGGTTTGTTTGAAGAAGGTATTCATAGAACACTGAAACTGTTAGGCTTACTGTAAAGTTTTCGTAATGAAGTGTAGTGTATAGGGCTTGTCAGCGTAAATTAAATGAAGCAGTACTACAGGAACAGAAATAAAGTTATTTCTAATAGTTGTTTGCTGGAATTCTAGTCTCGATATTCGTTAAAAGAGAATTTTTGTAGTAATACAGAAACAGCATCTAGGTCTCAAAAGCCCAACCAATTATGAAGATCACGTTAATGTTAAAAAATGTAAGGGCATCATGTTGAACTCACTAAAATAGGAATGTTGTTATAGTCAATCTGAAAATAACTCAACAATGGGAGTTTATGCTCTGCTTGTAATACAGATATAACTGTCTAGGCCTGTATCTAAGGAACATTTTTTCTTATAAAAAAGAAACTTATTGTCTGGAATTGTAGTAAGTAAGTGTTATAAGACTTTAAAACAAAATTCAAACTTTCATGACCCGATGCTAGCAACACAATTTATCATATTCATGTATTAAATACACATTTTTAACACACAATACAACGTTTCGACTACGTCTGTAATCATTATCAAGTGTACTGTTAACAGTTTTTTTTTTTTTTTAAATAATTTGAACTCTAACTGTTGCCAGAAAGTAATTCGTATATTTATTTGTTTCTTTTTTCTTTCTTTCCTTTCCTTCTTTCCATATTGATGAAGTTTTACCATTCTTGTTTTAAACTTCCACATTCGTTTTCATTTACGTTATCTGAAATGTACCAAATGAGATTTGCGATATCCTTCCCTAACCAATTTTTCTTTTTCGAGGAAAGCAACAGAAGGAAAAAAAAAAAAAAAAATGGGGGGAGGGGTTTCTTCCCACTTCTCCAGGAAGGAGAAAGAAGGCTCTGCTCTTCTGTTTTCCTTAAAGACAATATTAGCATTAGGTTTCTTACAGGAGCAAAAGAGCCAAGCAGAAAGATTGGTTAGGGAAGGAATGCGGCAAATCGCATTTGGTACAATTCACATAACGTAAAAAAAAAAAAACACTGAACTGTTACATGTAATTTAATTTTTTATGAATAATATAGTCTTGTTCAGCAGTTCAGTGTTTTTTTATCTTAATTGCAAGACGTGCAACTATGTTTTGTTGACATAACGTAAATGAAAACGAATCTGTTTAAGCCAAGAATGATAAAACGTCATCAATATGTATAGAATTAAAGGAAGAAAAAAATAACGTAATCAACAAACAAACAAATAAATAAATAGTCTGGCCTGGCAACAAGACGAGTTAAAAAATCTGAAAAAATAAAAATGAATCCTTAACAGTACACTTGATAATGACTACAGCTGTAGTCGAAACGTTGTGTTGTGCGTTAAAAATGTGTAATTGATACGTGAATTGAATAATAAATTCTATTTCTAACATCGGGCCGTGAAAATTTGATTTCTGTTTAAAAGATTTGTGTACGGCACGTGACGCTAATGTTATTCAAATACGTGTTATACAAAACACTATCAAATTTGATAAATATAAAACTGCTGAGGCAACATAACATATAATTGGTATGGAATGATCCAAACACTGATTACATTTTGACAACATTTGAAGCTCTATAAGTTTTTAATCGGTAAGATGAACTAAAACTATTTTTTCTTTAAAGAACCTACCGAGAGCTACATACTACGATGTTTTGTTGATCTTTAAACTTGGTCCCATGTAGATTTTTCTCTTCCCCAAAACGCTTTTATTTTACATGTTCGATTTGAGGAGTAACAAGCTGTTAAAAAAAACACACACACACAACCTACCCATGGCCAAGTATAACAACATTAAATCATATTGCTAATAATAGCCTAACAGTTCTTCACCAAATTTTTAATACTCAAAGTCTACAAAAAAAAAAAAAAAAAAAAAAAAAAGTTGTTTTTTTTTTTTAACCGCGTTTCAACAACTATAATATTTAAGGGTCAACCAATCATAGAGCCTACCTCAAGAGAGACCATATTTTAAGGTTTACAAATACACCACGGTGAAATCTCGAGCCGTGTTAAATTCTAAAGTACCCTAAAACGGAGACATTTTTGGCATCTTTTCAACTTATTGTTGCTTGTATTTAAGATGGAAGAAAAAACTTAATAAAGATGCTATAACGTAACCACAAATCCTTTAATACCACTATTTCACCCTCACGGAGTTCTGAGTGAATATTTTTTCGCCGATGGATTTCGGGACCGCTCGCCCCATTCTCAGGTCGCGTAAAAATGTAAACTAAGTGTATCTTAACCTCAAGTAAGTCAACGATCAACCCTATCTGGAGAAGTGTATTAAAGATCGAATTATAGTATATTGTACATATGTCTTACACGAAAAGTACACAAATCATGTGAAATGTGTATCAAAATATGTAACATCAAAACAATTTTATTTAATTCAAGGAAAGTTATAAAATGGCAAGATTCAACTACCGGTAGTATACAGCGATCATTTTTAATATGAAGCTAAAATCATTTGAAAAGATTAAGGAAAGAAACTGAAATAAATTCACCCAATACATCAAGATTTGGACGTTCAGACAGCGAAGGAAAGGAAATGCAGTTCCTGCTTCCTTGCATTATCTAATCATATCTAATATAACTTTACTTTTGAAGAAGTTACTGTAGCAAAAATTTTTACTATTCTTCACTCCCAGAAACTGGATTCTTTGTTCAATTAGTAATCTCTACTCTACATTTCTTCTTCAGATAGCTAATTTAAGATATGCACAAAATTGGATCAACGTTTTCTTTAGACTCTTGTAATATACTCAAGTCTCTCAAAATCTGAGCTGTGCTACGGCCGCCATATTTGAAAAATGGCGGCCATTTTTCACATTACATTAATAACTCTTTAATTGTGTTAGTTATCGAAAAACTTTTCAAATCAAAATTGCAGCATGTAATATGAGGAACAACGCTCGAAATTAGCGGGCGCCATTTGCGCCTATTTTTCTTTCGTCAGTCGCCAACTGCGACTAGACTTTGCAAGTTGAATATTGCTTTATTTTTTAACTTATCGTGGTCGCTGATGATCCAATGCATTGTAGCCGTGAAATGAAACCGTTACTGAGTCACCGTACGATGGTACTGGCTTTTACCATTTCCCATTGCCTTATTTAATTTTAAGAAAATGGCAACTACAATAACTCAATTGGGGCCTAATTTTTTTACTCTGGTCGCCAATGAAAACCTAATTTCTAGCGTTGATGAGGAACATAAAAGGTTATGTACAAATTTTAAGAGAAAATAATACTTTTCGAGTTGTAGCCATATAAAAGTTATATGGAAGCCATATTACAGGTAAAACCATGGGTTCATCAACTGTCGATGCTATTCATGTTAAAGTGAAAATGTGGAAAGGGATTTTTAATTTTGAGAAATATATAACAGTACACACTTTCTTATTCTCTCTCTATGTCTCAGGATCTGAGACAATGAATGACGAGGGCAAATATATTTTATGCAACATACACATTCTAGGTAAAAATAGTGAAACAGTTCATGTAACTTCTGAACTACAGACAATTACAAATTCCGCTATTCAGATGATACATGGAAACATAAGCTGTTAGGTGGAAGAACTTCAGTTACTGTCTACAAAATGTACAGAAATGATTGCAATCCTCCTTCCTGTATCCAAGCATTCTTACGAAACAATGCAGACGAAGACTGCGTAGAAAGAGAGAGCATTTTAAGATCAAAAACAGAGAAATTTGAGCATAATATCCACAAATTAATAATATGTGGGGAATTTGCTACAAATTCAAACAGGACAGAAGGAATGCCCGAATAAAGAAAAAGGAAATAAGGAGATACCTATTATTGACTTGTGTAGCAGGAGGAATGATTTATTGGGAGAACGCGTTCGAGGTCGAGTAGATGAAACAGCAGATCTGATTGCTGTCGAGGCAAGGTATCATGATCAGGTTGATTTGCTATTTACAGTTCCGGAATATAGCCAAAAAGCCACGAGGAATGAAGTTCTGTCTAGTACATTACAAGAGCTCTTTAATATATTGACAGCACTGACGAATGCTAATTTACACTGTGAGACTTAATGATATACCCAGTGCTATCAACACAGGGAGAAAAGATTTGTACTCCCATGACACTAAAAAAAAAATTTCTAAATCACTATGGATGAAGTGTGGGGTGCACGAAAGTTCTGCAAAAAGCAATTGTTTTCAGCTTTCTGGGATTACGATTTTTTTTTATTTTTAGCCGAGGAATGGTACAAAAAAAACAAAAACGAAAGAGATAAAAGTGAACCCCATCGAAGTATGGTAACAGCTGCTGATACCCTTGTTCAAGATATTCGTCGTATAGTTTATTAGTACCAGAACCGCTTCGGGGTAAAGGGAAGAGTGACGCAAGAATTCTACTTCATTTCCCTTCTAATAAAATTAAGAGACAGTATCCTCACTTACCCCATAGTGACACAAAAGAAAGTCACTCGCAAAATGGATATCACTTCTTTTGAGAGTAGAATTCTTGCGTCACTCTTCCCTTTACCCCGAAGGGGTTCTTGTACTGATATCACTTATTTTGTAAGGCTGTATATTAAAAACAAGTGCATAGTCTTCATACAAAAAGTCGATTTTGGACCATGGTAGAGCTCCGTATATCGAAAACGGTAACTCCTATTTAAAAAAAATAGCATCAATTTGCACCTACGAGGCCCACAATTGACCCCCAAAACTCCCTGGTACCAACCATTTTTTGCTAAACAAAAAGACAGACAGAATGGCAGAGGCCCTTTCTATCATTTGTGAAAATTCTGTGACTATAAAAAGTCATAACTGTTGAACCCCTCCACCGAATCTGACGTATTATACACCTCTTGAAAGGTATTGAAGCTAGATTACGATTCCGGAAGTTTCGGCCGCCTATATGGTCTTCAGTGCTATCACCAGAAATGTGAAATTCTGATTTTTTTTTTCTTTCTTTTCAAACCGCCCTTAGGGGTCCCAGGGAGGTCCTACTGACCCAATATGTGTCTTAGTATGGCAAAGAGCTTTCAAATGGAAATTCATGCATCAAAATCGGGCTTATAGTTCGCTAGATCTGAAATGAGCTGTTTATATGTGAGTGCAGCTAACAAGACTACCGTTCTTCGTCATGATGTGACTTCATATCCTACACCTGAAATGAGTGAAGGAGCAGGACGGTACCTTGTGCAAAAATAATTATAGATTTTCATTAACAGATCTGTTACTAGTGCGAAAAGCGACCCAAAAAGTGACAGAGTAATCAGAAAAGAGACCACTATTGACTCTGTTTTCCTATCAATTTGCAGATCTAAATCGTTTCTGAGTTTCAATGTTTATTTGCATACCAAATTTGGATTTCAAGAATTCATTGATCTTCTCCATGGCACGGGCTTTGTTCCTCAAATCAAGAGACTGATACCTAGCACAGAGTGCGTTTCTGAGTCAGAGAAAAACTTCTCAAATAAAAATTGTAGCTTATAAAATAAGGAGCATAAAAGGTTATGTAGATACGTTATTAAAAAAAAATCAACTAATACTATTATTATTAATAATAAACTTTTTAAAGACATACTTTTCTGAAACAATTCGTACTAAAAACTAAAAAATAATTTTGTTTATGCATGACTAAAAAGAAAAGCATGGGGCGCGATCTTATATAGTCACTTTATAAATTCATGATCTAGCGCGCTCCCTGCTTTTCGTTTTAGTCATTCATAAACAAAATTATTTTTTAGTACGAATTGTTTAAGAAAAGTATGTCTTAAAAAGTTTTTTTTTCTCGAGTTATTTCGGTGTTCGGATACTTTTTCTCAAGCTAATATTTTGTGACCCAAATCCTTAAGTGTTCTGTAACCAGTCAAAGCAACATCGTTGCAGGCTAGTATTTGTTTTAAGATAATGAAGTACCGGTACGTATTTTTAAAAAAAATAAAATATGCTTTTAAAATCATATTAGTATACAGAAATATATGACAGTAACAATGGAATATTGTATCGTCACTCGATTTACGTCGCTGTGCAAAATGTCAACATTGTATGACGTCGGAAAATGTGTTAAATTAACGTGGCAAGATTTGAAGACCCCACAAACCACTGAACTAAAGAAAAATCTCTAAAAATACTACTTCAAAAGCTACAACTTTTATGCTTATTTGAAAAGTTTGATACGTGCAAGGAAAGTCTGAGGGCCTATTCACTTATATCCGCATTCAGGACACTCACACAGTGCGACTTGTAAAGATGATATGATCGCGTATAATAATAATAATAATAAACGAACCTGACTTTATCTAACATCTCTTCACTCGCTCGAGATAATTTCCATCGTTTTTGTAGCAAAATACGTGTGTTCCATAACATGAAGTGCAGTCATTAGTTATCCTCCGCGTGACGGCAGATTTTGTCTCTTTATCAACTTCGAGTGCGTATTTAAAGAAATAATATAACAACACATGGATTTTAATAACACTTTTTGGATTGCTGGTTGTCCCTTGGTGTTTATAAAAATGCTATGTGTATTATTATTATTATTTTCAGTGGAATGAGTGGTACATAGCGTACATATGATTCAATAGCTGGCGGAAGCTGGGGTAGATAAAGTAAACCTTAAGCATATGTATTACTTCCCTTACTCTTCTTGCCCTTCTATTTGCAATAGAAGATTGTATTTTTGATGCATTTACCACTGAACAATTTATCAATGAGCTGACACAGTAACAGTTAACGAAGTGTACTCAATGAATTACAGAGGTACCGACAAAATTACAATACCAACCAAATTCTATTTTTGTTGTGTCAGACAATATTAGAATCCACATTACTATCAAGGACATTTGGACAGCACAATAATGACTAGTTACACTGATCTGACCAATTTAAACTCATTTTCGAACGAGATTCTCACTTTCTTCTATGGGCAAATGGATAAGGAAAAGGAAACTCACTCTATAATATACTTTTACTAAAATGTTCGGCACGCATAAGGTGTTTATTAGACTATGGATTATTGTTTCGTAATATTTCTCGAATAAAAGAATCCCAAAAATAATTTTCACCCTTGTGCAAAGAGAATAACTATGTTACTTTGCTACTCGTAATTATGTGCAAATACTTAGTGAAGCAGTCACTAAATCTAACATCAATTACGGCCTTTCTTTAGTATGTATCTGATGTTTCTTTGAGACACGGCAGTCGACGTAAACGAAGCGAACCTAATGCAACCAAAACTAACCTAATCTCTGTCACTTGTATTACAAAGAATTAAATCGTTAACCTGTACAAGATCTGCTTCAGAAAACACACCGTGAAAGCTAAATACCATTGTGACTTCCATCCAGTGTGTGATTCGGAACCGGAGAAAACAAAAACATTCGAACAAGTTTTTATAAAATAGAGAAATATCGAGTAAAGGCCATATATTGAAGAACACAGGATGTAAGAACACATTCAAATATTATTTTATAAAACGGAGAAAGGCCATACGGTGCAGGTAGTGCAACAGGGTGTCCGAAAATGGAAAAAATTACAGGTAGAATGGATAATAATTAATCTTTTGTTTGGCAAAGTGAAAGAAATAAAATTATGCACGCAGAGTGGATTTTAGCGAGGTAGTTTTCAAGACATAAAGACTTTAAGCTGAAGTGACATCAAAGGTGCAGACGATATGAAAGCACGTTATATATGCTTGCAACATTGGTTTTAGTTCTGGATTTCCTCTTTTCTCTTAATTAGCGGTAAGTTTTACTGCCGGCGGATAGTACGAAATAATTGGTAGCTGTTGATGAAAATAAGAAATTGATGTGACGTAATACCCACTAAATTCATCATTCATTGCACACCAGAAACACCTGTCAGCCCGGCTTTTCATATACGCGCTTGTTACATGTGTTTTGTTTGCGATTCCTATCGCGTGTGCAATAAAAAACACCGAACGTGACTCCTAACCAATAGTAATATTTTAACAGTAAATCGCGTGTGCAATTTAAAAAAAAAAAACACCAAACCTGACTCCTAACCTCCACCTAACCGATGGTCATTATTTTATTAACAGTAAATCTCGTATCAGTGAAGTGTGTACAATTTCGAAATGCGTAAATAATACGACGTAAATGAGGTCGTTTGCGAAAATTCAAAGTGGAAACAGCAATGGAATTTGGTATGTGGCCATTTTCATGGCACTGCATATATAGAAGTGATGGAGTGTAGATAGTGAAGAAATACCCGTAAAACGCGTTTGTGGTCGTAGCGCCTTTAGTTGTGAGGCAAAGGAACAAATGTTGCAAATTCCAATATTGCCGTATAGCATTAAATTATGTCTGACGCCCAGTTGCACTATCTGCACGGGCCATACTTTCCCACATATACTCAATGAGGCACCAGAGCATCTTTATACGCCATGTACAAGGGGTCAACTGATTTTATATGTATTTTACGTGAGAAATATTATAGAACTACTGTGAACCGATAAATTAAGAACATTATATTGTACAAGGGTATTTATTTTTTTCCTGGTGTGAACCTTTAAGTATCCCCGCCCGCCCCCCGAGAAATAACACGGTCAATAACGTTACGGGTTATGTTAAGTTATCGTAGTTTCTATCAACAAATATGCATAGCCTATAAATCCCTTAGAGAAAGAGAAAATTATAAAGTGGATTGTTTTTCGATGACTAGAAAGTGTTGTTTACATTAACAGAAAATGGATTCATGTACCATATATTTGAATGTTAACCATAGTTCTGTCAAATGTTGCAAGTGGAATTCCAAAATTAACGTATCAAATGAGATTTAGAAAGTGTTTACACAATGGTTATCTTTATCCAAACAAAGTTAAAATGAAGTAGAGAACTTTGGCAAGGTCAATGAATTTGACAACTGACAAAGACATTGTATTCTTTGTTGATGTATTAGTTCTGGAGATTGTCATCTACAAAATTAGCAACAACTTACCTGTAAGATTCCTCAGTCTTAATGACAAATGTTTATTAGCACCGGTAAAATCGATACGTCAAATTAAAAGTCTCGTCCTGCGAGGCACTACAATATATTCGTTCGAAATCTTGAGATGCGTCCTCTGAGTTTCCGAACGGAAGTTAATCGAACTAGGGAAAATATACTGTGTTAAACAAACAGACACGTAAAGAATAACTAAAAAGCACAACGAACACAGAGAAAGCATAAAACATAGGTTTGGTTGCACTCAACTTCACACGGAAACGTCAGCGGTCGCCATAACATATTTGACAGGAAGTAAAAGTATGCTAATCATGTTAAGTACTAAGCTTTACCTACGTTTTCAGCAAAACGAAAGAATATTTATTTGATAACATTTAATAATATTTATTGTTCAATTTTATGGAGGAAAGGGCATTGGTAAATCAAATAAATATAAGCAAGCACTTATTTTGGGCAGTGTTGCCGAATGTAGGGGAATTTCCCTCGGAGCAGAGAAATTTAGTCTGAAATTTTGCAGGAAAGGAAAATGGGAAATTTTAAAATCCCTGAATTGCAGGAAAATTCAACAATAATCTTCAACGTCAACCTACAGCCGGAGTTTGGCGACGCACAGTGCGGCCGATTCCCAAAAAGCTGGCCAAAAGTCAAAAGCTCAAGTAAATGATCTCAAAATCTGCACTCAAAGATTTTTGAGGTCGCTGATTACGAATCTGAAATCAAAGCTGCAAAGTATAACGCTCTTCATACCCTACTGACAACCCCATACTCGTGAAACCTGTATATCATGTTACAACCAAGATGCATATAATTTTCATGGCTTTTGGGGTCGCTGATTATGAATCTGAAGTCAGAGTTGCAAAACTTAGCCCCCTTAATAACATTTTAGCGTATACTTAAATGATATTTTCTTAAATGAAATATTACGTTTTTTTTTCTTGTTTCAAAAATGATTCCTGATTGGATCTAAATTGAGCAATAATTAATATATTTGCAAATGCCTTGGAATGTAATAACGTAAATATGATAAAATTAATTTTTGAAAAATTAGTTTTTATTAATTATAACCATAAATTAATTTATTCTATTAAGAAGCGGGGTTACAGTTTCGTTTTTGCCATCAGCCGACATCCAGATGGCTCTGTTACAAAGTCGAAATCTTGCTTGGCTAAGGTTTTCATGACTTGATTCCTTGTCATCTTCCATGGAAAAATTCCAAGAATCATTTGTGGTTTGAAGGGACAGAAGGAGTGTGCCCGGCCGTGTGATACACATACATACACTACACGACCATACAAATACATTTACACACTCTCTCTCACTTTTCCTTCCAAACTTCTGCCCCATATCCGTCCCATCTCTACCGGATTTGACGTTTTACCGTGACTAGACCTTTTTAACTTCTTACCCGATCATGACATTTTAACAATTTTTTTTTGTTCGCTTATTCCGGGGTACAAGCTAACTCCGGTTGCGAAAAGACTTTATTTAGTACTCTCATTACTTATTCGTATTATTACTTATTAACATATTATACTTGTATTGACTGGAAAGAAAGGTGCATTCTTTTACCGGTTCCATTTATCTCCTAGAGCCGAGGAGTCTTGAAGAAGAAGAAGGGACAGAAGAGATCTTGCAAGACATATAGCTTAGGGACACTTCTCCCATCTCTTCCCTTCCCCCTGTCTCAAACAACTGACCGCCGAACTTTGGTCCAGTTTTGCTTCTTCTCGCTTTAATCGCACTGGGTAAAAAAAAAGTGTATTGACTTACGACTTACGATCATCACCCTCATATACAAATAAAAAAAAAAAGTGATGTATCAAATTCTTAAAACTTTTTCAAATCATGTAAATTACACACTGTCTTTTTTTTAAAAAAAAATAAGCAAAATTAGTTGAAAGAATTACCCAATAGCAATACAAGATCAATATGCGTGCAAGCATGAAATTTAAATAATAAAGTTATTATTTTTAATTCGATTATAAGTATTAATTAATTAGACTTAACCATTTATACACTATAAGCAGTTATGGATTGATTGATCACTTATGCAATTATATAATAACCATATAACTTTCTTGACTGCATATTATGATCATGAGTCATGGGCTACGATTAGCAGGTAGCCGGCCGAGCGGTCTGCGGCGGTAGGCCATCGACTCGAAGGTCCCGGGTTCGAGTTCCGGCAGGGGCATGGGTGTGGATTTTAACGCTTAACAGCTAAAGGCGAATCGTGACGGGCCGAAGTCCAAAGTTACTAGGCTGGCCCATATAAAAATAAAAGTTTAAACGTTTAAGCGATTAGCAGTTGAAGTAGAGTAGTTGCCCCCACTTTCTCACGCATTTTGCTAGTGAAAATAGGATACAGAAATTGCGCATTAAAAAACTTAAAGGAAAGGGACCATACTACCAAAAATGTTAATTTATTAGAAGTTTCTGTAACTAGATTATTATGAGATGTTACAAAATGCTACATGTTTATGAGATGGTTGCTGTTCTAGAATAATATTTACGTTTGCTCTTTATTTTATGTGCAGGTTTCCATAATGAATTTCTATTATTATTATTATTATTATTTTATTATATCCAGTTATGGAGAGGCTCATAAAAACGGAACAGTTGAACAGAACAGCTCGTTGAAAGTACAGTTACTTATCACTCACAATAAACTTCCAGTTCAGTTCAGTCTTGTACTGAAAAAGTAACGTATTACGTTCAGATAATAATAAGAAGAAGAAGAAGAGGAAGGAGGAGGAGGAGGTTCCAGCGAAAATGAAAATGATTATTCAAAAAAGGAATTTATCCATGTTCAGTTTAAAAGGCAGTGTATAGACATGACCAGAACAGTGGGGTAGGTAAGGGGGGATATGGGGGATATCCCCCCTTGACTCCAACTTTATGAACTTGAAAGGAGAGTATTTTAACAAGAAAAGAATGAAGTTATTTGACAACACATAATTGTTAGTTAAAATATAAATTAATTGTAAGGGCGGCAACAGCACTATAGCTTACGACCGTCCCGACTCCCGATATAATTGTAAGTTTATTCATGAACAGACAAGGGTCCTATTGTACATTCTGCGTTGTAGTTTCACGTTTAGATAGATGTGGTAAATAACCATTAGGAAAACCAGTAATATAAAAATTCTTTGACAATAATATCGATAGCGCCGGTAAAAAAAAAGAAAGAAAAAAGACGATTTCTAGACAGGAATGAAGAATCGTTAAATTACATATGAATTATAAATTAAAATTACACATTGGAAAGTTTCGGTTGTAAGATCTAATGTGATTTCTCAGATCATAAGGGAGAAGATAAAGTTTTGGTTAACTTTATTTTCTATGGGCAATGTTAGTAACTTTTGACTTCGACCTGTCACGACTATACGAGGGTAACGCTTGTTAAATTTCACAAACATCCATGGCCCAGGTAGAATTCGAACCCGCAACTTTGGAGACGCTGGCCTAATGCCTCAGACCACACGACTACCTCGGTCGGCTATAAGGGGAGAAGAGTCTCTAACCATTAAAATCAATTATTGAAATTAGCGAGGTTTCAATTAAGGAATTTTTTGCCTGACTAATTGCAGCTGAATGATTTTCTGCATTAGCGGATGAAACTCTTAATATCACGTAGATGGGAAAACTTGGTTGTTAATCCCAAGATCTAATTTAATAAGAATATGATGGAAGTAGCAGTTTGCTGGGAAATTAAATACCGGCAGGTTACAATTAAAGGGCCGCTATTCACGGAGGTCCAGCGCGGGCTGTAATCAACAAATTACATTAAAATTCGGTAAATATGCTAATGAGACCATGCGGAAGCGAGTTACGCTGGAAAAAGTATTAGTTCCAATTTCCGCCACCAGGGGAAAATATGGCGCTGTTAGCAAAATTAGTCTATCTAAACGGGAGCACGTGCAGCATTGAGGGAATATCGGCGTCTGAAAGGAATTAGAAGAGAACCGATATTAAGAAATGCCTTAAAGAAGATAGTACTGAAATTCGAGACAACAGGTGATTTGAGTGTAGCTTCAGAAAGAGGACGACGACCCATTCCAACGGAGGTTATTGAAGAGGTTGCTGTGGCTGTTGTGGACCACGCAGCACGTGCTCCATATTCCGATACCAGTGCTCGGGCAGTGTCACCGGAATTGGCCATCCCATGGTCAACAGTGAGGACAGTTCTTAGGGCTATTTTACACTGGTATCCTCACAAGATTCACACTGTACAGTAACTGAAACCCCAAGACCCGAAGCAACCTCTTACGTTTGCCCTTCGGTTTTTGGCACGGATGGAGGTGGATCACGTGTGGCCGTGGGTAATCCTGTGGACTGATGAGGCGCATTTTACACTAGAGGGTGCAGTGAGCACTCACAACTGTCAGGTATGGGGCTTGGATAATCCGCATGTTGCGCAGGAAAAGCTATTACACTCTGCGTACGTGACTGTGTGGTGTGGATTCACAAGAACGTCCATTATTGACCCATTTTTCTTTGAGGAGATGACACCCCAAGGATTTGTCACCTGTACCGTGACATCGGCACGTTATAGGGACCTTTTAGTGCGACATGTGATTCCTGCGTTACAGGAACGAAACTGTTTGGAGACTTTTGTGTTCATGCAAGACGGGGCAACACCGCACATCGGTCGCCACGTGTAAGATCTGCTTCGTTAAAGCTTCACTGTGTATCGCATCATCTCCTGAGGATTTCCAGATGCGTGGCTAGCAAGATCCCCCGATCTAAATCCGTGTGACTTCTGGCTGTGGGGATATCTGAAAGCGTGGATCTACCAGATAAATGTCCAGTCGCTGACTGATCCCAAGGACAGCATAAGGGGATATGTAGCAACAATTCCGCAGGAAATGCTACGAGCAACTGTTGCGCACACCATTGTGTGGATGCAACATGTCGTCGATGTTTCTGGTGGACATATGGAACATGTTTTGTAAATTGCTCACTGTAACTGCAAATGTTAATAAAGTTCTTCCCATTGCACCTTTTCCTACCATTCACTGGCAATCAAGTGTCACCTTTTGTTACCCTTGCATTGTTCCTAAAGTTGTTCCCTTTGCATCATTTGTTACCATCAGCTGCCCTTCACCTTGTTTGCATTACATTTATCTCACATGTTTGACCTCTTCGCCCTAATTCATCGTCTTATCCATACATTCAGTACCATTTCCACGTGCTTTTTACCTTACAGCGCCACATTTTCTCCTGGTGGTGGAAAATGGAACTAATATTTTTTCCAGCGTAACTCTGTTCCGCATGGTCTCATTAGCATATGTACCGAATTTCAATGTAATACGTTGATTACAGCCCGCGCTGGACCGCCGTGAATAGCGGCACTTTAATTATAACCACCCGGTATATATATATAATAAATCACAGCCATATTCAATCCCCTAGTGGATGAGGCCTCTCCCCGAAGGGAGGAGTTGGTCTACTGCTCCCACGCTGACCAGACGGGTTGGGATATATATATATATATATATA
>JAGDQP010007752.1:36706-65920 GCA_022664845.1 Lepisma saccharinum | reverse complement strand
GGGGGGGGGGGAATTGATCAAGATGAATGGACACGTTTTGGGATACAAATTTATTGAATTAGCGATAATTTCATTAATCAATTCGAGCTTAATATAATGAACAAAGTTTCTTCTACATTTCGTCCTTTATTTAGAAGAAAATCCCATTTTCTTTCAAGATATTAAAGATAATTCAATCAGAATAGAACAATTTTACATTCTCTTGGCCCCCAGCAGAAGCTAATTTAATTAGCTAATTTAAATATTTCAATATAAGATGTTTCTAGTGTTCTGAATGTTTCGTTTATTACCATTTATACGTAAGATTTCATTATTTAATTTGAATTTTATTTATGGCCTTTAGGCATCTATGGCTTAGGCCGGGAAAGGAGGTGGGTAGGACCTAAGTTCAAGGTACTATCCCAATTGCCTGGTGACTGAGGAAAATCCTGAATTTCCTTCTTTTAGTGTGTAAATATCTGGAATTTCTGTGATGATCGGTATGCTCGTACTCCATTATTAACAACTATTGTTGGTTGTTTTCTTTTATGAGCTGAACGGACAACTTCCGACCTAAGCCTGTCACGTCTGAGGGATGACGTTCCTCGGCGGTAACCACTGTCGTGGCCAGGGGCATAGTTAAAGTACTATTCTCTGGATAAAACTCTGACAACTGGATATTCTCTGACAAAAACTCTGGATAAAACCGACAAAAACTTTAGAAAACCCGAGTTAGGATGGGCAATAGTTGCACACGCCATAGCCGACCCGTAGTTCGCGACGTTACTGATTGCTATTCCTGTAGACGATTTTCTTGTGCTTCCAGAAAGAAAATTTCCTAGAAGAATAAGGCGACTGTTTCATCGAATGGAATTAAATATTCGAGGAACTGATCTTTAAATATCATTAATTTTTAATACTTATTTTGTTTGTGAGAGCTTTAAGACACAGGTCATAAGTAAATTTGGCTTATTGTAGTTTCCTTAGCATTTATTTCAGACTTCAAAGATTGTCAGCTCGATACTAGTCAATGCTTTGACTCAATCTCCCACACACATTTACTGTACAAACTATCAAACAAGCTTAATATTCACGGTACATTCCCTTTATTAATAACCAATTTTCTACAGCATCGTTCTCAGTAAATTGTTCTGTTTGGTGTGTTTTCTATTTCTCTGGATACTACTTTCTGTGTAGCTCAGACAGTGTTCTCGGGTTGCTTCTCTAATTAATTAAGGAAATAGCGAGATCACATGACGTTTCTTCGCAACTGTATTAATCATTTTGATAAATAATGCCTGAGGACAGATACCTAGAAATGCAGCATACTTACGATCTCTGTAAAGAAGAACCAAGTGTCTTATGTTTATACAGAAAATGACACATTGGTAAAGAAATAAAAAAATCAAGAATACCCTGGATGTAATAATTACTAAGATATACTAGTACTAAAGCACTAAACCTTTCTTTGAAGCAGAATTTGTGCCTCTTATCTGGAGATATTCAGAAGTCCGAAGTCGAAAATCAGTTTCGGAATTTCCAGAAATACAGTACCTAGGATTTCGATTCTGGACTTCCCAGCATCTGTATCTGGAAACCTCTCTTTAATCTTTAGTCCCGATCTTTTCATCGCGGCAGATCACAGGAGTATGACAACCTGCTAATGTATGTGTGTGTGTGTGTTTGTGTGTTATTATCCATGCTATAATAGTAGCTAGTGTAGTATCAATCCTACGACTGTCACTGGGCAACTACCATAACTATGATCTGTTAGAAGTGAAGCTGTCTCAACACCTATCATATCACATATACATATCTTACTCTGATACGTGTGAGTCGAATAGTGGCCTGCCGTGTGAGTTTCCAGACTGAGGTTCCTAACGTCCCACACAGACGTATTGAAAAATGGAAGAGTAGGATAACTCCACTAATTAAAAATTAAAAATAGCAAATCACTTCCTTCACTGTCGACATAAATACACTCAGAATAAATCACTTACCCCACACATGCAGTTCAAAATTCTCACTCACCACAAATCAGGAAAACTTGTATATATATATATATATATAAAAAGAAAATTACACACCTCCATCAGCGACGAACTGAAGCACATGCTCAGCCGTGCTGCGGCCAACCCACGCAAGATGGCGATCCGCCAATCAGAACGCATAAGATTTGAAATTCAAAATCACCAAATCCGCAGACAAATATAGTAACCAAAAAATATGACAGAAATAAATCACCAGAACATGGCTTAGTCTTCCTTGAACTTTCCTGGGACTTATACGTACGGTGGTTTAACATTTTTTTTTATAACCTTTGTCTTGTAATTCACCTGATGACGCTTGAGAGAATCGAGTGACATATTGTAATTACGACTTTTAGCAACGCGTTCACGTAAGACTTAACCACTTGTCAATATATGTAATTAATATGTAGACAGTTGAGGCGTTCCTGATTGTAGATAAATAGAAAAATCTCTAGTTTATTAGAACTGTTGTCTGTGCTCTTGCACAGGGTTACTACAAATGACTTACCAGATTTCAGAATGCTGTATTTTCGAAAGTATTACACACATAATATTGATTTATACATGAAAAAAAGCGGAAACTCACAAAATTTTCTGTGTGCCCCTTGGTCACACGTCCAAACGGTAATGAAGTTTTGTCCATACCTTTTGTAGTATTCCACTGTGAATGGTTATCACAGCAACACTGATGCGTTCCCTGAGGTCTACCAGTGTTGTTGACTCTAGTGCGACGTAAACACGGTCCTTTACATATCCCCCAAAGAAAAAAGTCACGCGGCGTCAGATCAGGAGACCTGGGGGACAATGCGAACAGAGCATGTCTTTCTTACCAACACGTTCAATCCAGCGATGCGGGGCATTCATGTCGCAAACTGGTGCCACTTGTTCTGCCAGCTGGTACCACTTGATGGTCTCCTGCTGGCACCTGATTTTCCGCATGAAAACTTGTTGAGTTTACGCTTATTTTATGTGCAACACTTTTGAAAACACAGTATTTCGAAATCTGATGAATCATTTGTAGTAGCCCTCTATTTTGTACTCCACTTGTATGAGTGGTTTTATTTTTATGTGATGTTCTTTATTGATCTTTTCAGATAATAGAAAACTTGAAAAGATCTGCAAATGATACACAGGAGAAGTCATTCCAGTTTTATTTAAAGCTATTCGTAGATCTTTATTTGAATGCCGGAATTAAAAGTCCATTAAAGCAAGCTATTGCAAGGTATGCTTTTGAAAATCTGTAGCAAAACTATTTTATGTAATGGAAGAAGGAATAAATATACTCTGTTCTGATTTTATGAAAATAACATTTACATATTGTAGTAATAGTACTTTACACTGGTGATTTTCAACCTTTTAGTACTCACGGCTCCGCAGACTATAGGGAAAAACTTTCACAGACCGGGAAGATGCCAGTAAGTTAGAGGTTTAATTAACATTAGAAAGATGCCGGCACATTTTCAGCTTCTAGTTGTTTCGGAAAGGAAATGCAAATTTTAATATCAATTTTCAACTATAAAAATCTACCCCCCAAAGAAAGTTACATAATTAAAGGTATTAATTTGCCAACGACCGGTACAATAGTTTCACGGACCGGCGGTTGAAAATCACTGGTTTAGACTATAATAGTACTCGCTTAGTACTTTTCACCTTCCCCAGGAAGGCATCTTCAGGCGAACAGTATGGAAATGTGTTTCTGTGTGGATACATGTAGTTGAAAGTGTGAATAAAGAGAGAGAAAAGAATACATATATTTTAGAAGAGAGATTTTTGTAAGGTTTTGAACTTCACCGTCACTTATATATTTTGGAATCTTGATTTTCACTTGTACAGAACTACACATTTCAATAGACATAAACATAATGAATATATATCTCATTATAGTACTTATAGGAGAAGGTTGGATGGGCAATATAATAGGTGAAATTTGAAGAGAGAGGGAAGGAATTGTACTTACGTAGAATCTTGACGAAGATCACGTGCACAGTTCACGTCACGTGACTTAACACTATAAAGTTACTTAACATTTTCGGTCTCAGCCATCCTCACTTGTAGAAAGGAAAAGAGTTTACTGAACATACGTGCACAATTGGAGGAGGTAGAAAAACAAAATGGTGAACGTCAACATTAAAAACAATTGACGACGTTCTGCACGTGCGCAAGTACTGATGGGAAACGGGTTTTGGAAATGGTGTTTTGTGTTGAGCTGGATACAATATGTAATAATGAAAACTGGGACTCAGTAAGGGAAACGTAGTCAGAAAAGTGGAATACAGTATAGAAACCTTAGTCGGAGAAAGTAGGATACAGTATAGGAAAATCAGTGAAAAGGGAATAGGTTGCCGAGTCAGTCACAAAAAGTGAAAGTCAGTATAGAAAACGCTAAAAAAAGTGAGAGAAAAAAGGTTACTGCATGTTTGGATCAAATTTCAGTTTAGCTCTCAAACCGCAACTGAAAGCTCCTTCCCAGAGACGACGTGTGGATGTGTTTGTAGTGGGGGATAAGGTATGAATTATGGCTATACAGAAACTGTCATCGAAGTCAGTGTTGTTCAGATGCGTGTGTGTAGACACTGGCGAATCGGGTCTGTTGATGACGGAAAAGTGTCGTCATATATATCCTAACCTGCACACTGCGCGGCATTCTATGTGGGAGATACAGATTGTCCTTTGAATCTCAGTGTCAACAATCACAGCCACTTAAATCTAATGCTGAGGCCGGAGTAAGGTGACGGATAGGATGTATGAAGGAAGTCCGCCAGGACCTAGTTTGAAGGTAGAATCCCTGTATTTGCCTAGTGTGACAAGAGAAACACACTGGGAGAAAAATGTTCAATACGGGCGGCCACTTTTTCTTCTTCTTCCACTCCCCCAACGATCTTGAACCTGCTTCTCTATTCTTCACCCTTATTCTCTTTCGTCTTCGGTGTCCCTTTTCCTCCCCATTTCTTTCCACGTCCTCCCAACTTATCCCTTTCTACGCTGTCCATGTGACATCCTATTTGAACGCTGCCAAGACATTATCTGTACTTTCGAGCTACGTTTTATTTTCTTTGGTTTTGCCACCGTTCCTGATGAAATGGAAATATTTAAAACTTATTTTCCTCGTTTTTCTTCCAGGTTTTTCTCTGGGTGTCCTGAAGCCTGGCATCATGATATTACAACTAAAATAGCAAAAGATCTTACAGATCAAATTCACGAAGTACAAGAAGTTAATTGTGTTATTGAATTGAATCGAATAACAATGAATCTCATTGGCTGCTTTGAGAATTTTACTCTTGGACAGAAAATTGTATCTTCAACTATAAGAGATACTCTTTTATTTTCTTCTCGTTGTTTGGGTCTATATTTATCACGTTTCAGGTAAACACTATTACTTTTTTTAAAAATAATAATAATAATAATTACTAAACTTTGTATTATGTAAAGAGCACGTACTTGAATAACGGAAGCTCAGTGCAAAATTTCATATTTACATACGGTAACAAATATTTGAACAGAACAATTAGTTGCATGTATATATATGTGTATCAGTAATAAAAATGGAGCATTGAAATTTATGTTTTTAGAGTTTAATTTACACTATATAGGCAACTTTGGCTAATTCTTGGAGATGGCGTCCCTTGGCGAACAGGACATGAGTACCGAAGATAGAGTCCAGAGCCTTAGTATAGGTACCATCTCGGCCTTCGCTTTGAAAACTAAGAAACATTTGTCAAGATGGTTGATACCAGAACTCGAATCTTTTTACCAACCCAGTACTGATGCGAATTTCGCGCCTATATCCAGGAGACTACAGGGACCTCGTCAGACTTTCTTTAGTGAAGAAGATTAGAAGAAGAAGAAGAAAAAAGAAATGGTCCAGGAGTCTTTTTTTTCCATGTGGAAAGCTATTGGACAAGAGACGGAGGTGATATTGGGATAAGAATGTTGAAAAGAATTCATAGATACCAGCATGGTATTTCAACGAAAAGGGGTAAAAGAAGGGAGGTATCCAAGATTAAAAGTGATAAGATGTTAATTGAGTGAAGATCAATCTCCAAAAGTGTTAAAAATAGAAAGAAGAGAGAATGCACGGTGGCCGAAAGGTTAGAGCACTTTCTGTGCGCATGGTCACAGCTTTATATCCCGCCGGGGTCCATTGAACGCAGTGGTTCAGAGCCCATTTTACCCAAAACTGTAGGTCCCATCCTTAGAAGCTCACCAGCTCATTTAGAACGTTAATAACAATTCACACTCAAGACTGTGCGGATTCATCGTGATGATGGGTTGAGAAGAACTTCAGGCTAAAGGTGTGAATGCGTGTGAGGAAGTTTTATATTGAATTGAATTTTAAGACCTTTAGGCAACTTTGGCTCAGGCCGAGGAGGTTTTATATATAATAATTGCTGGTCTTATATCTACTATAGGTTAACGATTCTGTTCTCTGTTAAAATATAATGAACTAAGAAGTATGAAGGTAAAAATAAGTTAAGTAGTTACAAATGTACATGAAAGAGAATTTTGAACAACAAAACTGTTCATATAAATCGTGGAAGAAAAACGAAATAGATACAGGTAACAGTGTTCATGTTGAATGCAAAGAGAGTGTTAGATTGAGTCTAAACGCGTACATGTTTTATATTTTATATGTATGTAGGGAATATTTTAAGTTTAAATTTAATATTTTAAGCCCCAAGCCAGTCTCAACCTTCAAAGCAGACAATTGACATAACGCGTTATCAAAGAAGCTACTTTTGCTTGTAAATGTTTAAAGCTTTCTACAAATTGTTTCTGTACATACGATATTTTTGTAATCAGTATCTCTGGTTTCTTGGAGTAATACAATTTTTGTTCCATGTTTGCTTCGACATTGGGAGCAAAGGGGTAGATGACTGGTTTCCCATATATTATTGGATTAAGAACGTTTTGTTTTTATATGATCAAGGACATTCATGCAAATAAATAGCATATTTTATGCAATTAGTAATTTTGTTTTACTTTTTCTAACGTAAATTAACCTCACTTCCCTAACCTAAAATCAGTAATGCATGATGGGTCAGTTTCCTACACCCTTCACAATATTTCGTTTTATTGAATTGGAATAAAATTGCATCGATTTAAAAGAATAAGATTCAGCTTGTAGCCGTTTTCCCACCTGATTATTGTAAAAACAACACAAGAATAATGAGTAGATGCGAAGATTATTAAAAAATAGTGAAAAGATATAGGCCTACATTAGTATGCATACAAAAAATAACATAAATCATAATGTATGATCATATATGGTGTATTAGTGATGTATGTTCTTAATATAACTGTAAGTCGTATTATTATTTTAAGTGTACAATTGTATTTATTGTAAATGTACAATTTATTTATTTATTTATTTTTCAGAGAGGTCAAGTCACCTGTTCAAAAGTCTGAAATTTCACAAGATATTCATTACCTGACAAGAGCTGTGATAGCAGTGTTACAAAAGTGCCAGATGTCCTTGAAGAGCTACATGAAAGACGAACCTGAATGTGCGACACAGACTTTACAAGATATTTTAAAATGTTCCATAGAGTTGCTTGGGAATAATGAACTTCCTATGGACACAAGAGGAAACTGTAGTATTATCTTCGTCATGTTGTCTCTTTACTTATATGGAAATGATGTGTGGAAATACGTAAGTATACCTGGGGTAATGTGGAACTGCACATTTTAATTGTCCGTGACCAGAGAAATTCAAAGGAAACAGCGCTGGTCTAAATTAAAGATCTGCAACATTCATGTGAAGAATGAAAGAAATGTCAATTGTGTTGGCTAGTATCAAGTTGTTACACGGAATATTCTGTGGGCAGCGGTGACTCAGTAGTAGAGCGTTCACCTCAGTCGCTTGTGGTCGTCGGTTCGATCCTTGCTCGTGCCATGTGATGGACAAACACCGTGAGCGTGTGTTTTCTCGGGTTTCTCCTGTTTCCTCCCACTTGCTTCATTCCACTCATTTTCTATTCATCATCCATCCGGCCAGAGCCAAAGTTGCCTAAAGCCCTTATTTTTTTTTGAAAAAAGTACACGGAATATTCTGTGACCGTTATTTTGAACATTGCAGCCCGTAATATTGTTTGTTTAGTAGGAACACCGTTACTAAGCGATTGTGTACCTAGCGACGATAGTTTTTGAGAGTGTTGAGCACGTTAAGGTGATTGATGATGTAGGTACGTAGTATATAATCTTATGATGAAGTAAGAATAGTAGTTCCCTTGGAGTGTGAAGAAAGGCCGGGAATATTCCTGTATACTGTTTATGAGATTACTATAGAATTGCAAAAGGCTATACAAATGAATTGATGACCATGGCAACGCGTACCAAGATGATTCTGTTAAGTTAGTATGAGAGACAAATATATATATATATATATATATAAAAATAAATATATAGTTATATATATAAACTTTTATATAAACGCAAAAAATATATGCTAGTTGGAATATAGCTCTAGGTGCTTAATCTTGGAAAGAGGTGTTGTAATTTTTTAAAAAAAAAATTAATATAAAACGTCGTTCTTGTTCATGTATTTTTTCATATTTCGTTTTTTTTTCACACAAACTAATATGTATTGCTTTACGTTGCATATAATTAAAGTAATGACAGCAAGACTGCAGTCAGATCTTCAGATATTCATCCTGCCTTTGTATTCCATTGTTTTCCTGTAGTCTTACGAAGCGAATGATGGGATTATTTTATTTCTTCATTGATTGCCATATTCGTTTGTATCTTAAATCTTCACCCTGGCATATGAAGGAATTAACTAAAGACATACGGATAGACGTTACTTAGTTTAAAATAAGTTTAAAATAAACTTCTAAGCTACTAAGTTTATAATAAAATTTTCTGCAGGGTACTCAAATATTTTGAATCATAGGAAGAATTTAAGTTTCTAGAGACAACAGAAATTTAGGCGCGCAGGGTTAGCTCCTCCCAACCATACATGAGTTTTGCAAAAAAAAAAAAAAAAAAAAAAAAATATGTGGATCATTTGATCGCCTTTAGAATTACAATTAAAGCCAAACGTTACTAGGTGGCGTAATATGGCACCATCCGCTACAAGAATGAATTCCATTCCGACGACATGGAAATGAAGGAGCATCCTTAGGTCGACTTCCATTGTTATAAAATTCGATACTCTAAGAGCACATGGGCTCGGGACAAAAACATTTAAGAAATTCTCCTCTGAAAATACAAAATCTTTAAACCATCGTTAGATCGTCTTTGGATACCGGCCACTTTTGTTAGATCGCTATTGTGGAAATTTAATTGTAAGCAAACAACTGCTATGGGAACGGGGCTAACATGGCACAAGCCTTCTCTTCCTCCTGATACTGCATTATGCTTCAAAAATACACGAAACGAAAGGCATCGTTAGATCACGTTTAATCTCAGCTACTTTCGTTATTACAAAATCTATACTCAAAGTAGGGACACCCCGCACCCAAAGCGATGACAAAGAATTCTGGGAATTTGAGCTTTGATAACGTGAAATTTTTAAGTTCAATACCAAATGCCAAGTTTGGTGTGGATATCACAACGTTATAGGAGTAATTTGAAATATTATAATTTAGGTACGCGTAATTTTTGAAATTGGTTGCTAAAGACTGACAGATGAGGCGACTTGAGAACCTTCATGAACTGTCCCAGTATCCAGCTGCCATGTTTGGTGTAGATAGTGTAGAAGTAATTTGAAATATCAATCTTTTAAAAAAGTTGAAAACACTGACTCTGGAAACTGTTACGCTAGCAGTAACTTTATGGCATGCCGCAGTAGCTAATTGCCAGGTTTGGTGCAGATATGGCTATTGGTATGAAAGTAATTTGAAGTATTAAATTTTCAAAAAAGTTGGCAACACTGACACTGCGGCGCACGGATTACCTCTATTACCTGTCCAAGTAGCCAAATGCCAAGTTTGGTGCGAATACGACTAACGATGTGGGCGTAATTTGAAATATGAAATTTTAGAAAGGTTGGCAACACGGATATATCAATTTGAAATTATACAAATCTAGCCCGGGCTTATGTACCAAAACTGGTTTTGGTCGGTTCAGTCTGTGGTTTAGGCATGATGAGACCGCATAGAAACTTTTTTCTGCAGTATTTAATAGATGATGTCACTCTATTCTCGTTGCACGTATATCTTACCATGTAGTATGTTTATACATTCTAGATAGATAAATTCAGTCTTTAGTATTTAAACAAGTCATCTGCATTTGATAAATGTACGTACAATGATTTTCACGCATATTAAAGACCTGCTTTCACAAAAACTACGAATTATGTCATTTGCATAATTGCATTTACTTCGCATTCGAAAGGTTCTTGGTTCGATCCCAACGACCGACCATCCTGACTGAAGCTTTTGCAGGGATTTTCCTCAGTCACACCAGATAAATTTGGAGATAACGTAAACTATGGATACTCCTTCCCCCTAACCCTATCCCGGCCTGAGTCATAGATGCCTAAAGGCTATAGATGTCAAATTCAGTAGACTGTCCTGCAGAAAATCAATCTCATTACTTATTGGGCAGATTGTATATGTTGTTGTTAACAGGTTTACTGAAAAGTGGAATCCTCTACTTGTATTTATCCTTTCTGATATATTCATCATCATCTTTCGCAGGAGAGAGACAAATTATTAGAACGTAATTTGAATTTTCTGTGGCCTTTAGGCATCTGTGACTCAGGTCGGGATAGGCAGGGGAAAGGAGTCGGCTAGGACCTATTTTGGAGCTACCATCCCGTCATTTGCCTGGTGTGACTGAAGAAAAACTCGGAAAAGACCTCATTCAGGATGGTCGGCAACTGGTGTAGGATCCCGCTGTACCAAGTAATACCCGCTCTGCTCTGTATTAGGGCGTATTATTGGACATTTTTGTTGAGCAACTACGAAAAACAGAACCACAAAGATGGGATTAAAAAGAGAGTCGTAGAAAGAAATGTTAATCAGCAATTATATGATATTCGAGCTACACTTTTAATAATATTAGCGTTTAATACTAAACGTGTAGAATTCTCAATGAATCAGGTCATGTACAGTACTATATGTAATTATTGTCACTTTTTCTTTTAAGTTCTGTTTACTAAAGCATATAATTTGTATTTCAGATCCTTGAGCTTAGTTTGTATGACACCATTCCGTCCAAAGAAGTGATACCTATTGATGAATGCAAACAGTATTTGAAGTTTCCTGCCTCGTCATTATGCATATGTACAGCAATATTAACCATCTTATCATTAGAAGTATTGTGCTCAGCAGAAATAAAAGACAACGAAATAGCCATTATTTGTATATTACAGCATTTATTGAGCTTAGTTCAAAGGTAACATTCTTCTATTTATCGTATTCTTATAGGTAAATTTTCCTCGTGAAAGTCCAAGAAGTTTAATGGGCACAGACTTAACAGCGAAATCGATATTTGAGGCTTTTGAACTTTCTTAAGATAGTTTTGAAACTGCTTTCCTTACGAACTATCCTTGGTGAAATTAAAATTCCTAGCTTTCGGATTCTCTTCGACAATTCAATCAAGCAACCAAATGCAATCCATCTTTAATGTAATGTCGCCTATAGCTTGCTAAGGAAGGAACTGCGCATGCGCAAAGAGACCAGTGTCATGATGCTTGAGAAATATGAGCGTGAATATTCCTCGTAATTTCGTTTTGAGGTTATGATTTGGAATTGAGTTGTGTTTATGGCCCTTCAAACGTCGCACCGGCTCTTCGATACTCCCACCACAGGTGTATATTACCGCAAATCCAATCGACAGTAAACATAAGTACACATTTTTCTTACCTTTCTGTACCAAGTTTATTTGACATTATTTTGGTGTTCTTTACAACAATCAGTGTTGCCAGAATGACACAAAATTGTCGGATATCATTTTTCTTCTTCTTCTTCTTCTTATACGAATGTAATAAGCATTAATTTTGTGTACCGGTACTTTTTAGTCTGTGGTTTTAAAGCTTTCTGACAAACCATTAAACATTACAGTAGGATAAACAAGTGTTGTACAGAAACTGGCCAGAGAAAAGTCCAAGTTTCTGTTCAAATTCTGCCCATTTCTACAACTTCACCAACAAAAACCACCGGTTTTGTTAAGTGTAAACGGTATTTACAGATTCAGAAGTACGGCATTTATACATTCTGTTACCTTCTGTGTAAAATAAGATAAGTATTTTCATAAAACTGTATTCGCTTTAAACAGACGGCTTGTCGGGTAGGAATCGTCAGGCCGTGACGGTTGAAAAATACTGGAGTAGTCGATATACATCTCAAAAGTCGGCGTAAATCGTGTTGACTGATTCACAGATTCGTGATACTTAAATCTTAGAACGTGACATTCAAATTGCTTCATGTTATTAACAAATCAGCAATAACAAAACATTTTATGATTTAATCAGTTTTAATCAAATGAATGTCAAAGTGTATTTTGTTTAAATTGCGTGTACATTCAATGTTGTAGTGGATTTATATAATTTTTGCATAGATTCTATTGTATATTTAAGGGGATCCATAGTCTAGTGGTTAGAGCGTTGGACTCATGTCCGCGTGGTCCCGGGTTCAATTCCCGGATGGAGCCCCACTTTTCGGCGTCCATCCAGCGTCGTGAGGAAAACTGGGGAGTCACGTGAATAAAGACGTAACGGCCACTAGGTCTGGTAAGCCCCTAATACGCCTGTTCGTGGCTATGTGTCGCGCAGCGTTGACCACACTGCTGTCACTCAGGTGGATGCAATTCCACCAAGCGCGGATAGATGGTGTTGGGGCAGGCTCAGGACCTATTGGTCTGTAACGCCGGTGTTTTGTTTCTATTATATATTTAATGTTTTTCTTTTTTCTTTCTTTCTTCAGTACAACTGAATCAACTATAATTCTGGCTGGTTGTAGAGGACTTCAGTTACTGACACATATTTTGTGCTTAGGTGTAAGGAGTGAAGAAACCTCACATTCAGTCCTTGCTCTATTAAATAAGAGCTTTGAAGTTATATATACTACTTTAGATTTCATCTGGGTTCATATGGATCACTACATGGATAGTGTCAGACATTCTGCAAATAATATGATGCAAAACATCGTCCAATTAGGAACAGCTGCAGAGAGTAAAGGTAATTTTTGTATGTTTCTTTAGTAATAGTGCTTGTTGGGGCTCCCATGTAATCCTTTATTCCTTCCGTTTCAATAAAAAAAGGAGAAAGATTATCAACACAGTATGTTAAATTTGATAGAATATTACTGTTTCTTTATTCCTAGTGCTTCAATAAAATAAAAGGAGAAAGGTCAACGCGTCGCTTGTACAAAATACATGCACAGAAATAAAGATAATATAAACATGTTATGTTTGATATAGTATTGAAATTTTGCAATACAAACTGGTCGTAATGGTGGAAGAATGGTTACGGTATATCGGCCGAGTGCCAAAATCACTTGATCTAGGTCCTATAAAAGTATTCTAAATGACATCTCAGCATTCGCCGCGTGATGTACCTAAGCAACATCTAAAGCTTATTATTCTACTTGTGATTTTGGGATATCCGGATCACGAGATAAGAACGCCACTGAGCCAGGACGCTCGGCGCATTCTGATAACTCTAGATGGACTTTGTCTCTATGACCTAGAATTAGAATACAATGAAAGTAGCTAAAAGTTAACAACAGGAAGAGTATCTTAATTTTGCCCTAAGCTCTAATTTAAAAACAGGTAACTAAGTCCAGGATAGTGAAAACAAGGTGAAAGTCACTTTTTGATATTTATTTATTTTTTTTCCTTATTTTCATTACAGAATATCATAGCATTAACATTATAGAAAAGATCATGGAAACTGCTAGACATATGTCGCCTCACAGACGGTCGAAGTACGCTGTATTTTCTTGTTTAGCTGTTGAAATTGGAACTAAAAAGATGTTACATTTCGTGCCAGATCTTCCTTTACTATTACTGCAAGCTGTTGAAAACTCTGCCGTAGCCACTCATGTAAGTATTTTCTTTATCTTTGTAATATGTTTTGAATTTTTAGGTACAGATATAAATATAGATAAAACAAAATGTTACTGTAAGCCAAGAGTTTTCTTGCGTAAGTCCTAAGTCGTTATTTCTATATGTGACTTTTTTTGTGCTTCCGTTTTTGGTACGTTTATTTGTCATATTCGACAGGAGTTGTTTCTCTGTATGAGCCTAAGAGACAAGAGGGATTTCTACGTCGGCTGCTTACTGGCAACGAGAAGTGGGTGCTTTACATTAATGTTACACGGAAAAACTGTACCAGTAGGAGTAATTTCTCTCGGATGGTCACAAAATCGCCCCTACATGGATGGAAGGGATGTCAAAGTGTGGTTCTCTACCACAAAACCACACATCGCGAAAAACTCTCTCTCTCACTGAATAGTTGGCTCGTCTTAATGATGTAATGCAAGGAAAAATGCCCACGTTCTTTGAGTCACCGTGTCTTTTAATACTTTTACACTCCTCACGTTGCCTTACGAACAGAGAGAAAATTCGACTTGAGTCAAAATTGCCTAAAGACCTTAAAAATAAATTCAAAGAATTCAAGAGAGAAAATTATACGAACTTTGCTGGCAAACCTTATACAACCCTCCATACTCCTCGAACCCTGTCCGTCCGATTTCACATATTTCGATATCTGTCCAGCTCCATTGTTGGCAGGACCTTTTAAATGACAGTGATGTTAAGAGGTGACTGGATGACTTAACTACCACCTGGCTTTCACCTCACTGAGGTATACATACTCAGAATGATGGGACAATATTATAAGCAGCAAATGAAGACAAGGTGAGTAGGTTCATTAGTGTGATTTTTTCCCCATGCTTTTTTCACAACGTGATATATAAATAACGAGTATTTGCCGTTACAGGCCGTGGAGAAAAATAACTTAGTGAAAAAGGTAGCGGGAACTAGCCAAGCCGCCATTTTGGTTAACTTAGTAGGATAATAGTTATATAAAACGATACAGTATACATAGATTTCATTGTAGCGGTCACTAATTTAGAGGCTAGAGGAGCAAATGGCTAGTGCTCTTTACATCACTTAGGTCAGTGACTCCCAACCAGTGTGCCGCCAAATCAACCAGAGGTGTTTCGAGTTTTTACGAGGATAAATGAAAACTTGTTATTATATGTAGGGAACACAAGAAACAATAGTCTTCTCAACCAACAAAATCAATTTTTCAGGAAAAAGCTGAACTCTTGAACGTCTGCAGTTTAAATAGGGGATTTTGTCTGATGATCTGGAAAAAAGACCTCATGCGTGTCAAATTTGTCAGGACTGCAAGATGTACTACATATGCACTTTTCATCATTCACCTAGACGTCGTTGGGAGGACAATATTAGAAGAGATCTTCGAGAAGTAGGTGTTCGTGTTGAAAACTGTTTTCATGTTGCCCAGTATAGAATCCAATGGCGAACGTTTGTTACTGCGGCGATGAACTTGCGAGTTCCATAAGCTTTAGAGTTAGTTAGTTATATATTCCTCTTCCATTTAATGTTCTAGAATTAGAAGCAACTGCTCAATGACAAAAATCTTATCCTATTCTCCAGGGTATTGCAAACGTAAAAGAAAGTTGGGAATCCCTGGTATAGATGTTACACCTATTATGTATTTTGTAGGAAATGAAACTACAATTGAAGTATTTGGCTGACTATTTGTATGATTTTTTTTTTAATTTTTAGTCTGCTGATGCTTTCCTTTCCTTAATGTTAAACCATTTGCGAGAAGTGGATGAGACTGTTTGGACTTCCACTTGGATTGAACCTCTTCTGGAAGTTTTCTCACAGACGTCAGCAGCGATGATTGTTGAGAATATATTGAGAAGAGCTGTGAAACAGCATCCAGAAATTAGTGATTATATTTCAATGTCAGCGCAGGGAACACTAACAGAAGGTCAACTTAAAATTTTATTGATGTGTTGGAGAATCAGAAGAAAATATGTGGCTAGTGTTGAGAAGAAGAGACCGGAATTGGCATCAGAAGACATGTGGAAAGGTGTTGTAAAGAATAGTATTATGAGAGAAGCACTGTTGCACAAATCAGATGAGGTGAGTAATAGTTTTGAAAATATCTTAAATGCAAATTTGATACTTTATACATAGCTAGAGCCTCCTGTGTGGCCTAGTCGAAAGCGCGCTCTCTTTTGATGCTTGACTCCTCGGTTCGATCCGCGTTCATTCCATGTGGACTTTGTGGTGGTCAGACACCATGTACTTGGGGTTCTTCCGTTTCGTCCCACTTTCTTCATTCTGCTAATTCTCCCATCATTATCCATCCGGCCTGAGCAAAAGTTGCCTAAAGATCTTTAAAATGCAGTTCAAATTAAAAATTTAAATTTGAAAGTGCGATCGTCTTCAGTGCGAACGGTCCCGGGTACTGTACCCGGTAGACAGTTGGAGAGCTACTTAAGTAGTGAACTAGCGGTCTGTAGTCATGATAGTCGGACACACAACAGCAAGGTGTTAGGGCCGCTTGACACGGAAGCATTTACTCTACGATAAATATTAGCATTTTTCTTAGCATATATTTCATCAAAATCTTTATGAAATAATACCGTCTTGCCCTATTGTAACATTTTTGCATTGACACGGTACTATTTCTGGCACTACGATTTATCATAGCATAAATACTTCCGTGTTAAGCGACCCTTACAGTGACCCTGTAACCTTCTATTTTAATGTAATATAGCCGTCTCATAGACCTGAGTCGTTAAGGTGCCGCACAGTTTATTTCTACTTAGTACGTAGCTAGAATTGTGCTATTGTGAACGAAGTAATATTCACCTTGCACTATGATGGTATAATTATGAAAAAGAGTATCTGAGCACACTAGGGAAGCAAAAATCGAACACCCACTCTCAGGTATTTCACAGCGTCTTGTATTTTCTTCACACAACATTATATTTCAGATGTGAAATTGTTAAAAAGCACGGACTTCTCCATACGAAAGCTGTTTCATTAATAAGAAACCATTTAAATTAAATCAGGATCAGAAAATATGCAATAAATTATGACATCCGTTATTTCAATAACACGCAAGCATGTCACGTTTCTTATTTTCTTTTTATTGATAAATCACTTTTCGCCTATACATTCCATACCACGAGAGAAAAGAAGAAAGTTAAAATATTTAAACTGTTTAGTTTAATACATTAATAGTTAACTTTTGCAACTAGATTCCTTGTGTTTCCAGTTCACTTGGTCCGTTAAAAAAAAACAAGAAAAAAAAACTACATTCCTTGATGTGGACATTACTTTAAAATGCAACAGCCTCACTTCTTCCGTTCCTATAAAACTACCAAGCGTATGCAGTATTTGCCCTACTGAAGCTCCCATCCATAACACGACAAGAAAGCGATTCCATTCTCCCATGCTCTCAGAGGAGAGCGTCTGAATTCTACCACCATTGCTACTCAAATCTACAACTAACGCCTCCAGGAGAGACTAACCAACCGAGGCTACTCATCTAACCTTGTAAAAAGAGCAATTCTGATCTTCACTCATTCAACCCCAATCCAAATACACGTGCATTTCCAATACCATTCCGAATTCACCGGCTCTGATCACTCAGTCCCATCGTAAACTAACCGAAAATAAACAAATCGTACATTCTTATTTTTACATTTTCCAATCCGACCTAGATACTTGATTAGTATTTCCCACCATACATAGATTAGTTTTTCAACACCCCCGTCTCCCTCGTCTTAGAAACATTTTGTTTTGTACGAATCGTCTCCCCTTCCCCCTACCACCTCAACTGGCGTTCTCATACGCAAGAGATGTAGGTGTATCATCATCTCCATCCTCTTCACTTCTCCTAGGGTCTATCAATACTGCTAGTGGTCACTACACCTTAAATCCCAAGGATACATGCCACATCTGCAACGTAATATACATCCTATTCTGAAAACTCCGTGACGCCATTTATGTGGAGGAATTAGGCGGACCTTTGAACATTCGTTTTATCAACAATCACCACTTTTGCGCCATCAACAAACCAGATGATTCAGTCTCCTTACCGAGTCTCACATCAATTTTGATTTGTCTTTCTGCGTTGCTATAATACATATTTTGGACCCTACATCTTCAACACGCGACTTTTATTCACGGTTTGAGCGCGAAGATAAACCTGACTTAAACCTTTGATAACTTATCAGCTGATGGAAAAAAAAAAAAAGCAAGCTTGAGAAAATTTAAAGTTGATAGTTTGAAAAGTTCCTAAATTCCTTCTAAGTTTGTTTTACGTAATAGTGCTTCAGAAGTACCTTTATTTATTAATTTATTTTAAAGTTCCTAGCTAGTCCGAAGATCTAGCTGTTACAACCTCGGATATACGATCTGCAGTGGGGAGGTAGTAGGTTCAAATCCTACGACCGGGAAACCTCATTTTTAGCACGCGAATGTCCGGATGGTGCCTAGATTAAGGTTAGCCTCTATGTTAACTATTCCTTTAAAAAAAAAAAGTGTTCACCGAAAGCATAAATGTGGTCCCATACCAGAAAGATTTGTTATAATTCTCTGTACAACTAGTACATGTAAATTCAATTAAATATTTATTTCCTATTTTGACTAAATTTTTAGCTGTTAATTAAAAAGGTAGTCAAAATAAAAGTAATCTTAATCGTTACTTGAACACAGGGCGTACATTTTTTTTATACTTTCGTAGAAAATGTATGATCAGATACAATATTGACTGAATCCTTAACGTACTCCAAAGTATGAAATAATTTAAAATTTTAGTTATATTGCTATTAATCATTTGTGCAACATGCTAATGCATAATTTGTTATTATGTTTAGTTTTAAATACCTCCACATGGCTCCTTCGCATAATTGCCTTTCGTCCTACAGATCTTTCAGTTATTTGTTACAGGTAATTGTAAGTTATGCAATATTTGTTCATATATATGTGTTTCCAACTATATACGGAGTTCAAGTATGTTATGTTTTTTCAGTATATGAGATAGAGCTCTGCATTTTTTTCATGTATGCCTGTGCAAAGTTTCAGAGGTAGTTTAGTACGTATGTTTGATTTTGTTCTTGCTCAGTACTTGTAAGTTAAAAAATAATAATAATAAGTTCTTATTGCAGCTTAGAATATCAGCTTTCGGTCTTATTGTGGAAAGCCGGAAAAGCACAGAGAAGTTTACAATAGAAGATTTTTCCTTTATCGAAGATTTTTTAAAGCATAATATGAATTGTCAAAGTCCTTCAACAAGACAACAAATCTTGGCACTTCTGAAAAAGGTGAGGTTATTTTTTTTCGCATAATATTGATTATTCCTTGTTAATGTCAAATTCAAATCCTTCTGTACATTGATCCGCTTCTTCAATAGATTTAGCTTGTTTTTGCTTTAGAAACGCATATCTAGTTCTCGTTTCGGTTGTGTTTGACTTGCATCATCACAGAAATGAAATTAAATATAGGGTATTTAATCTTTTTCTCACAGAAAATATATATACGAGTCTTGTTCAGTATATTATCACCCGTTTTAGAATTATAAAGTAACCAAAATAATTTATTGACACAGCTTAGGAGATCATCCGTAACGACAGAGGAGATCCTCGCTTCTACATCATGGACGCTAACCCTCCCAGCAATATCGACACCATCGTCCTACGATTGAGTCATCCATAACATCGTCACCATAAACTAAATTTATTTGTAAATAAAGCCATTTATTTGATGATAAATCTTGTATGGTCGTACTTTGTTTATTTATTTTTCATTAAGAAAATCAAATCACAATCTCGTAGTGGCATTTTAAAAATTAATTTTGTTCATTTTAAACAAGCAAAAGTAGTAAAGGTGCTATGACGTGAAATGAATGAAGGTTATTATTATTATGGCTTGGTTGATGTCTTTAAGGGCAATGTAAAGCCAAGATGTACGACAAGAGATGGCAGCACTATCTCCGTATATGTCTAATGTATTTTTATCATTGCACGAAATTTCAATGCTGCTCCTACAAATTCAAGCCTAGAAAGTTCTATCAGTGCCGATTTTTCATTTTCTTTCTTGTTCATTGTTGAAAGTGCTTCATTGTTATATACATAACAACAATGAAACTGTTTTAACAATGAACAAGAAAATTTAAAATCGGCACTGATAGAACTCTCTAGGCTTGAATTTGTAGGAGCAGCATTGAAATTTCGTGCAATGATAAAAATACGTTAGACATATACGGAGATAGTGCTGCCATCTCTTGTCGTACATCTTGGCTTTACATTGCCCTTAAAAGATTATTATTTCTTTCGAGTTTTACGGTAGAGCTTGATAACTTCTCAGGATGCCCAACTATGGATTCTAGACAACTGAAGTTCCATTCCCCACTAATAATAGCTTCCGCGAGGTCTGTACAACCTGCTCCAGATCAATAAGCTGTTAAAGCATAAAGTGGAGACTACGAAGGCATTCGTAGAAACCTGAATTCAGGGCTTACAATACTATGACACTAGTCTGCGGAGCTTTTCAGCGTCATTGGAGCAGATAATAGCATTTTTTAATCTAGAGTACAATTGCCCCGAAAGAAATACTCCGTCTAAGAAATTTAAGTATTTTATTCGTAAAGAATTAGAAATAAATCCGATTAAAGAAACTTCTGCCAATGTTACCTAAATGCCTATTTACGTTTCTAGGTACAGCTACTTGTTGCGACTAACATCCTTTCATGTGATTACAATTCATGAAATCCATTCAACATACTTTAAACTTTGAATTTCAAATAAACAGAAGCTTTTTACTTTTATTTAAAACGACAAACATGTCTCTCAAACGTCACTTTTCCAGTTTACATAGCTAGACCATGCATAAAAATGTGCTGCCATCTATTGACATTCTCCTGAACTTTCTGAATATGTCGCATGCATTGCTTTTGCACATAAAATCGTTTTTCTTGTTGATTTCTCTTTTTTAAACTACCTTTCGGCATGAAAAAGAATGAAATTCAATAATTATACATTAAAACAAATTAATAATACAATAAAGTATTCTTTTAAACTAACAATCATAACATTTACGACCCTACCTAGTCGTACAGTGGCTAACAGTACCATATCAAACGTCGTGGAATTTACACGGCAAATGACATACGTGCTACATAAACTGGCCGCGTTCCTACACGTGCGTAGGTGCGAAGCACAAACGGATGCTTGTTTCCGACTAACTCACATATAAAATTGACGTTCTATATACGTAGGTCTCTCTATACCTACAACTTCTTCTCCGTATGGCCATTTAACTTATAAATGTCAACTATAAGTCTTCAGGAGAATGTGGAGCGTAAAAGGCAAGGTTAATTTCACAAGAAAAGGGAACTAGCGAGGGTTAATTCCTGTGTTCCATATGGCCGCTCCAATAAAGTGTGGGACCCATTTCAGGTGGTCACCCCATTATGGTGCGCGGGCTGTACACTTTTTCTATTGTGTACAGTGTACCTTATTTTCCTGAACGAAGTACTGTGCACTAACGGATCAAGAAGCAACATTGACATGATATTGTGTGTTCCTTAAATATATTATGTATACCAAAAACTAATTGGGAAAGCTATTGACATCTTAAATATATATGTTGCCTCCAGAAACCAAAGAATATGTTACGAATTAAAAAAAGTAAGAGAAAAGCTTTTATGCATAACTCGAAATATATGTGATACCAAATTGTCGTATTTTATACAAAGAAACCATGGACTTTAATGCTTATGTGAAAGACTAGCTGAACAAAGACCCGCTTCGCTGGGCCTCTCTTAATTGATAGTCATGCCAGATTTTACCACTTGGAGGTAGTCAACCCGTCGAACAACATTGTAATGTGGATTGCCGCGTGCTTTGCTTTAGAATTTTCCATTTCTTACTACCACCATTGGAATTCAGTGGATATCTCTGAAAATAATAATTTTAGAATGAAAGTGATAGGACATCTTCCCAGTACGGTCCAGTGTCTGATCATGTGCGACAAATCATTCCAATCGGTCAAGCACTTTTTGCGTGATGACAACACAAACACTGTCACTTTCATTTATATATCGGGACGGGCGTAAGCCATAGTGCTGTTACCATCCATTCAATTAATTTTATCTTTCCATTTATATATATATATATATATATATATATATATATATAAAACTAGTACAAAGGAAAGCCGGGAAGGCAATTTAAGGTAAATTTAAGACAAATGAAGGAGAAAAAAGGATAATATTTACAGCTTACTTCTGCATTAGATCACACATATTCACATATACACATAAAAAAGTCACTATATTTCGTGAATTCACACTTTTTCAAGTAGAGAGGAAGAGAGCGAAGTTCACGTGTTCACAAAGTACAAGTTTGAAGAGACAGTGGCGATACGTAGCAGACAAAGTATCAAAACTGGAGAACAACTGACTGCTGTAGCGCGTAGATATCCGGAACTTGAAATAATAATAACTGTATAGCGTGTAAGTACAAGGTGGGATCGTGAACACGTGAACTTCGCTCTCTTCCTCTGTACTTGAAAAAGTTTGAATACACGAAATATAGTGACTTTTTTATGTGTACATGTGAATATGTGTGATCTAATGCAAAAGTAAGCTGTAAGTATTATCCTTTTTTCTCCTTCATTTACTTTATATATATATATATATATAAACCACAGCCATATTCAATCCATTAGTGGATGAGGCCTCTCCCCGAAGGGAGGAGTTGGTCTACTGCTCCCACGCTGACCAGACGGGTTGGGAGAGGAGAGCCGAAGCTCTCACTGTGATCGCTACCTCTTTATTCAGGTAGCTCCCCAATTGGCCTCACGACGCTGGGTGGACGCCGCACAGGCAACACCATCTGGAGTACTGCAACGGTCACCCGTCCAAGCACTGACCAGACCCAGAGCTGCTTGACTTCGGTGATCTTACGGGAGCCGGTAGACCAGCTCGGCTAGGGCGTTGCCATATATATAGACTACCTCGAACATACCTTTATTCGTCAATGTCACTTGTATCCCTTTACTTCTAGACTTCTCGTATAGTCTTGAAAAAATCAAGAACAATATTTCTTTTCTTTTCTAGATGTTATCAAGATACGCCGAGAGCCAGCAGTTGCTAGAGCGCCAGCTTGTGCAATTGAAGAAAACAGATACCAATGATGTATCGGTGGTTAAGAGCCACATACAGCAGTATAACAACTTTGTAAAATGGTTTTGTAGGTACATGTTCGAATGCTTGTTTCCTGGTGCAAGCTTTGGAAGACGACATGTTGCTTTGGAAGCTCTAAATATGGTGAATAAAATCATTGGATTCGATAGCAACGTGGAAGTAGCAGCTTGTGTGTGGACCAAAAGTCATGGACAAACTTTACTCGAGTGTTTGAAGGACTCTTATGAAAATAATAAACTTTTGGCGTTGGAATTGTTGAAGACATTTCCGTCTGATGTTCTAAATATACAGGTTTGATAAAATTACTTTTTCTCTGTTGTATTTTTTAACTTTTGTCCACGACTACCGAGAGATATAATTATCCAATTACTAATCTCGGTAAGCTGTCAAGTGAGAAAATCCAGAATTGTGTAAGAAAAGTGAGAAAAATTACCTTAGGCTTTTGCTTTCCTTTTTGTAACTATTTGACGTTTCATATGACAAATCAAATTTGGGATATAAGACTTCTCACACGCAGTCTATATAGTAGGTGTGTGCAGAAAAATTAGTTTAGGTAACTCTATTTCTGATTCGTCGTTCTCGTAGGACCAATATTTTAGTTCGTTCCGTGACTCATTGTCAGGATAGCAGGGGAGAAAAGTACTAGAAATGATAGGAAACATACTTGGATGAAGTAAAAAAAGTTAGAGCTAATCCTTTGATTGATTTTTGATTTACGGAAGCTTTCACTAACGAATCACTTCGGCCAGTTCCGATTTGATAATCTGTTTAGTATTTTATAGAATTCCAAAACATTCAAGCCTCAACTGGGATTCGAACCCGGGAGCCTTTGAACCGTAAACTGAAGTGATCCCAAGTCACTTGACCCTTATTAGTCCATTTTTTTTCCCTCTTACCTTGATATTGAATCGTGGGGGGCGAATTGTAATATTCGTGACCGTATTCACAGTGTTACACAAGTTTGTCGAGAATGAATGGTACGCATGGCTGGGTCTGGGGTGCCCAGAAGTTCTGATACCTAACAATTTGAAATCGAGCCGTTTCTACGAAGGACATGATTGAGAATAGAGATGGATGTTATCGGTTTTCATTATCACACCACGTTACTTACTGTAGGTTTTTATCCGGTTTAACTTTATTATTATTATTAGTTTGGGCATACAATAATGGAATGTTTATAAATAAATTAAAAAGAAAAAATAAGATTCACTAGAGGAACGCAATATCTTCCAACATTATCATCTTAGAGATACAACTATTGAAGTGGTTAATAGAATAAAAGATCTAAGAATTATATATGAAAGTAATTTATTATTTAATTATAATATTGAAAAAAAAATTGTAATGAGGCAAGAAGAATTATTGGATTTATATTCAATAAATGGTCAAATTGTAAAGAGGCTGCCACGTATATATATTTGTACAAAGTGCTTGTTAGACCGAAATTAGAATGTGGATCAGTAGTATGGAATAATTTATCTCATACCCTTGTACAGCAAATTGAGAATGTTCAGTCATTTTTTATGAGACGACTTTACATAAGAACCCCAATTGACTGGAAATATTAAAAAAAAAAAAAAAATAGAAATACTTGAAAGCAGAAGAAAAAAAGGTGGATGCGACGTTTTTAACTAAATTTTTAACGAATATTTATACATCAGAATATGTAATAGAAAATATAGTTTACAAAGTTCCCAGGTATGGTACAAGGGACACAAATATTATACAGACTGGGAACGAAAATAATAAAGTTTTAGTAAGACTTATCAGAAATTACAATATGCTGTAATTCATTTACTTGCCCAAATAAAATAAATAAATAAATAAAAAAGTAAAATTGAACGTCAAAGGAAAAAGTAAATTTTTTAAGGATGATCTGAAATCCTTTAACTTTAAACTTTTATTATATGTCTATGATTATATGCTGTGTGCATAGAACATGTGACTAGGAATACTGTAAATGTTGTATTACATTGTAATTTTCTATGTACCTACGAGTCTTCGTATAATAACTGAGAGTTTAACCCATTATTATTATTTTTGTTTTGTTTTGTTTTGGACAAGTCCTGTATTTTTGCTTACGCTGTTCGTAAAATAAACTATTATTATTATTATTTAAAGATTCCGGTTTTACATTTTCTGTCAAGCTTCGACTTCGTTCTTTCTTGTTTGTTTTTAAAACGTTACTGAAATTTCCATGGAAGGTAGACTTTGCCCCAGTACGTTTGCTTCCTGAAACATAATTTTATATTACAAGTACATACACAGGGTGCGTAGGATATTTAAGGACATGAAATGTGTACCCCATAGCTTCCTTGCAACTAATGTATTATGCGTTATCGTTCCAAGTACATCGTGGCGGAATATAACTTGACGCATTAGATGAATAGGAGCGCTCTTGTTGTTGCCGTCTGCGGAAAAAAACACGGTAGTTAAGAGATTGCGACGTTTTTGAAAGTTGCCAAATTATTTGTGCACAAAGTGTAAAACGAGTAGGAAGCTTCCAGGGCGAATGTGGCATCTGTATAAAACGAAAACGGCATGCTCAACCTTCGGGCACTATCAGAACACCCGTGATTATACAGCACGTGCAGAACATTTTTATGATAATCCGGAGAATTCCATGATAACTATCGCGATGGACCTCCAGGTTTTTTTAGGGCACAGTCAGACGTACAGGAGGAGGAGGAGGAGGAGTCATATGCGATGAGGAGAGGTCACTTTATGTTTGCGAGAAAACAGGAAACTCGCCTGCTTCGTGCAAAGCGGTTACTCAACAAAGTGAAGAATCAAGAACATTATATGCTCTTTTATTTTTTCTCTGATGAGAAAAACTTCCGCGGTGACCAAATGGTGAATAGCCTAAATGACCGATTGTTATGTACAGTTCCTTCAGATGATCCAAGGGGTATGCACATCACGTTTCCAGTAACGGCGATGCTGTTAGGATTGATGAGTGGCAAGTAGAGTGTCATGCCAACCCACTTCTTTCAGCAATGTTTTCGGGTTATTCCTGCTGCCTACATTAAGGTGCTGAAACTGTTTTTAAACCATGGATAGACGGTGTGACGAATAGATGACTGTACGTGTTTGAACAAGACTCCGCACTTGCCCACATGGCTCATGGCACCTAGCAATGGTTTTCTAAAATTTCCATGATCACGTGGCACCAAACATGTGACATCTAAACTCACTCGATTTAAATCCCATGGACTAATTTGTAGTTTTTTTTTTAACGTAAGACTAATAAACATCCTTGTAACACCATCGCTTCGCTGCAGACCGCCATTGTCTGGGTAACGTCCCAAATGATTAGGGACCACTTGATTAACATATTTCGCCGTTTCAGGTCCCATATTGAAGCTGCCATTCCTGCTCAAGGTGATTTTATAGAATAAGCATGTAATTGAACTACGGTTGCATATTCGTACACAGTTTTTCATCACAATATACTTGCAGCTTCGTCAGATAGAGCTGTTATATTTTGTATTTACATTATGTCCTCAAATACTCTACGCGCCATGTATTAGTTAGAATTTTTGATACAATTACATTAATTTCTTTTTCAAGTTTAAGCTTCTATTGTTATTCTTGGATATCATTTCAGAAGGTTTTTCCTTTACTTTGTTATTTCAGAGCTCAGAACATGTCAGCATACTTTTTGAGATGTGTACTTTGTTAGCATCCAAACCTCGACCGGCAGATTGCGTTACAGCAGCGTATATTCTCAAACTACTTGTACATTTCCCATTGAATGAAGACGTCCTAGAAATGATTATTGATAGGCACGGGAATGGAGAAATCTGTTTAGATAGGTAAGCGAGCTTCTCATTGAGAATATATTTTCTCTCTTCTTTCGTTTGTTTTTCATATTTTCTATTTGCTGAATAATTTCTATTGTTTGAGCCTCATTAAATGTACATTGACGTATAAACTAAGCATGTGTTTAATTTGTGAAGTGGTTGAGATACAAAATATCAGGTGTGGACACTGCTAAACTTTTGTACGAATCCTGGAGAGTAACACATCATTATTGTTTCTATAATTAATTTCTTTGTCTATTCTGTAGACGTATGGAATAGGTTTCTTATAAAGAATTTAGATAGCGGATTAATTTCGAAACATAAACATATTTTTGTGGTATAGATTAATGTTCGTTATTTTTTTACTGTAGATTTTGAATTTGAATTTATGTTACGGCGTTAAGGGATCTAAGACTCAGAGAAAGAATGCAGGAAGGGGTCGACCAGGGCCTAACTTGAAGGTACCATACCGATTTGTGCCTGGTATGACTGAGGAAAAAACGTCAAGTTTGGTTTGTTGGCCGCTGGGATTGAACCTAGGACCTCCCAAAAGCGAAGGCTACGTCAGCTTGTTTTTTTTACTATAAAAATTTTAAGTGTTAGTGTGCAATGCTCCTATTTTCTTTTACAACATTTTCGGTAGGGTTAAACTTGTTATTGTTTTATTTCTAAGTTCGTCTTTCCCTTTTAACCTACTACTTTCGTTTCTAAAAGGTCTGTGCCCGTTATAACTTCTTCATTTGTTGGATAGTCGTACTTAACTAAATGTACTACACAAAATATAAGCGGGAGAGCGCTCAAGAGACAATATGATTGCCAAAAACGTATTTTCTTTATAGTTTCTATATTTTTCCTAACATCGAAACTAAACTTGCAGGAAGTATGAGAAGAAGTTATAGCCAACTGATTTATTTTCAGATATCCTACATTTTGATATATATATATATATACAGATGCTTATCAGAATAATGGAAACACCTGTAGTTGGCAACACGTCAGATGTATGGGTTGGCAGTGGTGTCGTGGCGACCGCAGCGCCGAACTGCTGGTGGTGGTGTGTTAGGTCGGCCTCCATACTACGTCAGGCGTCGTGGAACAGGAGTGTGCAGTGGCTGCAGCAGACGGGGGTAGTGTAAAATGGGAGACCTCTCAGAGCTTCAAAGAGGGCAAATTGTTGGTGCGCGGTTATGTGGAGTGAGTGTGACGGCAGTGGCTAGTGTGTTAGGTGTGTCGCCAGGGACAGTGTCGAAGGTGATGACGGCCTACACAACACACGGGAAAACCACATCGGGGAAGCGGAACAATGGGCGGAAGAAAAGCATCAGTGACAGGGCACGCCGGGTATTAAAGCGCATTGTCACGCGGAACCGTCGTGCCACTGCGGCGCAAGTGACGGAGGAACTCAATCAGCACCTCCCCCAACCTGTTTCGACAATCACAGTCCGCCACGAATTACATGACATGAACTTACGGGGTCGTGTTGCACGGGCCAAACCTCTCATCAGGGACCAGAACGCTTTAGCACGCCGCAAATGGTGCCGCGACCATGCAACTTGGACCGTTGACGACTGGAAACGTGTGGTATGGTCGGATGAGTCACCATTCACCCTATTCCAAACCACGGGCCGTGTTTATGTGTGGAGAACGCCCAAAGAAGCGTATGATCTGCAGTGTCTCCGCCCAACTGTGAAACATGGCGGCGGCACGGTGATGCTGTGGGCCGCAATATCATGGTTTTCATTGGGTCCTGTGGTCACACTTCGCGGACGCATCACTGCCAACGATTATGTCGCAATTTTAGGAGACCACTTGCATCCTATGGTCCGGATGTTGTTCCCGGACAATGACGCCATATTCCAGGATGATAATGCACCCATTCACACAGCTGGAGTTGTTGCAGCGTGGTTTGAGGAACATCGGGATGAAGTTCAACACCTCCCCTGGCCCGCCCAATCCCCAGATCTCAACATAATTGAACATCTGTGGTCCATCTTGGAAACACGACTCCGGCGACGATTTCCACCTCCATCCTCTCTCACAGAACTGGCCGATGCCCTGCACGAGGAATGGTGTAATATTCCACTTGCTACCATTCACGACCTCTATGCCTCCATCCCACGTCGCATCAAGGCTGTTCTGAAGGCGAAAGGTGGCCCGACACCATATTAATCTGGTAAGTTGCACTTTCGTTCAGGTGTTTCCATTATTCTGATAAGCATCTGTATATATATATATATATATATATATATATCTT